>JAGKTI010032258.1:0-11940 GCA_018397915.1 Birgus latro
AAAGGGGCAGATAATGGGGGCATTTATAGCCCCCCCCCCCGGGGGACTCCGAGGCTGGGTGTTTTCCTGCCATTGTTGTCAATTTTGAAAAAGAAGTGAAGTGTGTAGCATGCATGTAGTTTGGTGTTGACAGTTAAAGAAACTTTTTTTTTTTTTTATGCAAGGAAGAAGGAACCAAAGGCCATGGGCCCACATACTGTTCCCTCCAAAAAAAAAAAAAATGATACGAAAGAGAGCCAAATTCAAGATCCATTCATTTCGAGATCCTTGGACACACTGCGTTTGAAAGACTGGAGATCATAGGAAGTAGGGAATACAGACAGAGGAACACAGTTCCAGAGTTGACCAGTTGCATAAATGAAGGACTGGGAGTAATGGTTAACTCTTGCATTAGAGAGTTGGACAGAAAAGGGATGAGAGTTTGTTGCTAGACAGGTACTATGTGACCGTCGTAGAGGTGGAGGGATGCAAGCAGACAGTTCAGAGGAACAGTAACCGTTGAAGTAGCGACAGAAGAGAGATAAAGATGCAACAGTGCGGCGAAGAGGCAAAAGTTGAAGGGAATCAGTAAGAGGAGGAGAGTTAATGAGATGAAAAGCCTTTGACTCCATTCTATTGAGAAGAGCTGCATGTGGGGAGCCTCCCCACACATGAGAGTTGTACTCCATACATGGGCGAATAAAGTCCGTGTACAAGGTCAAAAACTATGCAGGGGTAAAGAAAGTTTGGAATCGGCTTAGCACACCAAATCTCTTGGAAGCAGATTTCACAAGAGATGTAATATGCTCTTTCCAAGACAAATCCCGAGAGAATGAAACCCCAAGCATGTTCAAGGATGATGCAGGACTGAACTGGACATTATTAAACATCAGTGGGTAATCCTGAGGAAGATTTTGTCGGGTTGATAAGTGTAAGAACTGAGTCTTTGATGCATTAAAAATAACAAGATTATTTTTACCCCAATCAGAGATAGGAGCCAAGTCAGACATTAGGTGTGCCATAGCCTCATCTCATTTTTGTTGAAGTACTGTAACTGCTGAGATGGGCGATGCGGAAACCGAATGGAAAGGTGAAGGGTGGAATCATCAGTGTATGAGTGGATAAGGTTAGATGTACAGTCGACAGCAGAAGTTCGTCCCTCTCAGCGTGCGTGATACGAGCCAGTTGATCTGGGAACACTGCATGAGATAGATTGACAGGTATGGTTTAAATGGCTAATATAAAAGAAATGTGTTTGGAGATAAGAACACATTCCCTAATGATATCACTGAATTACAGCAGGTGGGATAATGTTATTGTGAAATGTATGACATTGGTGTATGATTCGTTACAGACACAGACGCACACAATTATTTGGACTGGACTGATGTTGCCAGCAAGTATTATATGAAATATTATAGATTATTCGGAGTTCTAAAGGTGAGGTTGCAAGAAAACATTAATTTCGATGTCAGTTACATACTAAACAAGCATAGAAACTGAGAATGCGTGTTTCGCGAGTAGACGGTTTTGTTTTACAAGTTAAATCACTTCCCTTCCTGACCTCTCTTCCCACCCATCTCTCCTCTTCCCAGTCATGCCATGCCATCATCCACGTTTTATCGTTAATGCTGAAAATCGTATGTCTGTACGGAAAGTGTGGAAAGTAATCAATATAAAAGTGTTAAATAAGCTTCTATTTCTCCTCCATCACTATGAAGTGTTATACATGACTTGAATATAAAACTTAGTAACATGAATAAATCGTCACTGTGGTGGTTAGGAGACATTACACGTCACCATTTATACAACACTATATAACTATCCTTCATACTGTGCTCCAAATACACTCCCTCTCCACCCCCTCGTCGTCTCCTTCCCTCCCACTTCCACTGTGTCCATCACTCCTCCCCCTCCCTTCTCCCCCCCCATTACCAGTACCGCTTGTTTCTTTCCCTCAACACCCCCAACCCCTCCCCAAAGTTTCATTTAATTGGTCCTGCTTCATTTTACCTCCCTGACTCAGTTGTTCATGACTTGAATACAGTTATTATCATTTACAGGAATTTAAGTCATAATTGTAGTGACATAAACACAATACTCGTGCATGTTATATTGCCAACTGTACTGCACACAAGTAACCAGATTACTTAGTATTCTCTCTACTATCGACGTCCACTATCTGGACATCATGGGCTGATGGCCGAAACCCCAAAATTGAAGGGGGGTGGGGGGTGGGGGGGAATCCGGTTTTCCCCGACCGCATCAATTTGAATTTCCCGCCCGTGCCGATTAGCTCCCTTCCCGCTCAGTCTCCCTCCTACTAGTTCTGTCTCAACTCCTGTGAAAAGTGGATGGCTGTCTGATCATTTGCAGTATTTTCGTTTTTGTTTAAATAATCAAAAGTCACAGTGCTAAGGATTAGGTGTAGTTAAACACTGGATTACTGGACATGCTTCAAGAGCAATTATGACCACTGTAAAAACCTTAGAGAGGGGGGTAAACAACAACCATGGACTGTAAGTAAACATTGTCAACTGCTAAATATTTTCCATAATCACTTCTAAATCCTCATTCTCTAGTTACATTTTATTTACTTCATGCTTTCTGTTCCATATTTGAGTGCACAGGCTGTGAAAGAGGTGATTTTCTCAGTGATTACCATGTCTCTTACATACGTTCACTATCTAGTCAACTGGTGGACATTTTTGCCCCACACACCTCTAAATCATAAATTTTCTGGTTACATTTTATGTACTTCATGCTTTGTGTCCCATACTTGAGTGCAAAGGCTGTGAAAAGGTGATTTTCTCAGTAATAATCATGTCTGCCTTACTCACCTCAAAATCATCATTTTGGGGTTAAAATTCGATTAATTCATGCTTTGTGCCAATTATTTATGTGAATGGGGTCTTAATTAAGTGCTATGCATGTCCAGGAGGGAGGTAGGTAGGTGGTTTTCTGATTTAGGTTAGATTAGGTTAGGGTCAAGAAAGTCCGGTGCTGTTGGTGAACAATGAACACATATGCCATACCTAACTCTTTTTCTGGTAACAATTTATTTATTTGATGCTTTGCAACCCATATTTTAATGCATAAGATATGAGAAATGATGATTTTCAGAGTGATAGCCACGTCCGACACTTACTTACACTAAGCTGCCAACTCGTGAACTGCCTTACTCACCTCAAATTCATCATTTTTGGGTTAAAATTTGATTAATTCATGCTTTGTGCCAATTATTTATGTGAACGGGGTCTTAATTAAGTGCTATGCATGTCCGGGAGGGAGGTAGGTAGGTGGTTTTCTGATTTAGGTTAGGTTAGGTTAGTGTCAAGAATGGCTGGTGCTGTTGGTGAACAGTGAACACCTTTGCCATACCTAACTCTTTTTCTGACAACAGTTTATTTATTTGATGCTTTGTATCCCATATTTTAGTGCATAAGATGTGAGAAAGGATGATTTTCATAGTGATTGCCACATCCGATACTTTTTTACACTAAGCTGCCAACTCATGAACATCTATGCCTTACTTACCTCAAAACCATCATTTTGTGGTTAAAATTCAATGAATTCATGCTTTATGTCCATTATTTAATGCATATGTTGTGAGAAAGGGTGATTTTCATATTGATTTCCATGTCTGATACTTACTTACACTTGCTGGCAAGTTGTGAGCACCTATGCCTTACTCACCTCTAAATCATCATTTTTTGGTTAAAATTCAGTTAATTCATGCTTTGTGTGCATTATTTATGTGAAAGGGGATTTAAATAAGTGCTATGCATGTCTGGTACGAAGGTAGGTAGGTGGTTTTCTGATTCAGGTTAGGTTAGGTTAGGGTCATGAATGACCAGTGCTGGAGTTTCAGGGCCAATATCCGGACAAGACCAGTATCCGGACATGCCTTTGTCTCTACTACGTTGGATAGCGGAGGGATTACAACAATATGTCCATCGTAACTATCAGTGTGCAATATCATCCTCGCCTTGCGGACTGCTTCCCTCCTCGCCTCCTTCCCCCTTTCTGTATCCCTCACTCCTCCCTACACCTTATAACATATTGAACTGTACCCCAACTTGTAATAAATCTAACCCCTTCCCTTACCCATGGTATTCCTTCTTCCATAATTCCTCCCCCCTCTCCAACATTGTGTTCCCCACTAGAGTGAGACCTGTGAGATACGTCTCCTTATTTTATAGCTTAAAGCAATATGCTATCGAAATACTTTGATTTGAACTCCCTCAACACATGATCTTACAAGGTCAGAGAATGCAGTCAGCAACAGTATCCATATCATTCCATCCCCATAGCTGCATAACATCAGTATGGCTGTCCATCAGTGCCCTGAAAATCTGTTCTGCAACTTCTGATATTATCGGTACAGGAGTGACAACGACTTGGAATGACAGGAAGCGAACCTTTATCATAATTAACCCTTTCACCGCGACAATCGGATGCTTTCACTTACACCTGCATGCTGTCCGGGCTAACGGCAAGCATATTCCGCTAAGGGAACAATATACTCATCTAGAGGGGTGTACTGCCCCTTCATCGTATATTACGGTGATTATGGTTGCTGAATGTAAGGCAGGAGGATACAGCTTTTGTGACTAACATCTACAGTAAAACCTCAATATAACGAACTTCAGAAGACCGGAATTCGCTTTTATCGGACTCGAGGAGCTACCGGACTAAACTCCTATATATCGGAAAAAGTCCGATATAGCCAGAAAGCAGTCCGGACTGCCTGACAACTTCAGCTATGTTCACCACAATAAGACAAGCAAAAGACATGTTTTTCAGTGCACAGTACAGTATTATTATACCATTTGATTAATGTAGTGAAGGTATAACACAGTACAATACTGCAATGGTGGTGAAAACTACCAATGCAATCCGGACTAATGTCTGATATATCGGAAAAAGTCCAGATTAGCTGGGGTAAGTCCGGATGTCGCTTTTATCAGAAAATTGCATATTTCGGACTGGCCTGAGCCCCAATTAGTCCGTTATAGTGAGGTCTTACAGTATTTTGCTACATTTAACCGTAACTGAAGGACTACAATTTATCAGCAAGAATACCGGCAATACTTATTCAGGAAATATTTTCTGGATGCATGTAGATCATACTCTTGTGCAACACAACACACGCAATGATTATTTTTAAGTTTTTACTTTCCTTGGGGAAAAGAAGGACATTTGTGCTTCATATTTTATGTGTGTTGAGATTTAAAAAAAAAAAAAAGTGTAAGCAAGATATTAATGGTAAGGGAGAAGGAGTAATAAAATAATGTCTAA
Organism: Birgus latro; assembly: GCA_018397915.1. NCBI lineage: Eukaryota > Metazoa > Arthropoda > Malacostraca > Decapoda > Coenobitidae > Birgus > Birgus latro. The sequence goes on from JAGKTI010032258.1 coordinate 5,281, forward strand.
ATTGATGCACTGACTGCCGATCTTTGAACAGTTAATGCCTCTTGACCACCACTGTCACGATCATTATAATAATATTACACACTGTTAAAGAATACAATAAAAAAAAAAAGCCCAAACGCCCATACATTGCTCGGTTCCCAAGACAAAAATGATGAAGGGAGAGAAAACAGATATCTGAAATGACAATGTGAGAAGTCGGGCAGGGTCAATACAATAAAGCCGTGGGTAGGGGATTCGGACTGTTGCAGGCTAGAAAAAAAGGGGTAATGGTAGAGGGGGGGGAAGGGAAGGAGGAGGAGTGATGGACACAGTGGAAGAGGGAGGGGAGGAGATGACGAGGGGGTGGAGAGGGAGTGTATTTGGAGCGCTGTATTAACGATGGCTACGTAAGTGTTGTATAAATGGTGACGAGTAATGTCTCCTGACCACCACAGTGACTATTTATTCATGTCACTAACATTTATATTCAAGACATGGGTAACACTTCATAGCGATGAAGGAGAAAAAGAAGCTCATTTAACACTTTTATATTGATTACTTTCCACACTCTCCCTACAGACATACAATTTTCAGGATTAGCGATAACACGTGGATGATGGCAGGGCGTGACTGGGAAGAGGAGAGATGGGTGGGAAGAGAGGTCAGGAAAGGAAGTGATATAACTTGTAAAACAAAACTGTCTACTCGTGAAACAAGCATTGTCAGTTTCTATGTTTGTTTACTGTGTAACTGACATCGTAATTAATGTTTTCTTGCAACCTCACCTTTAGAACTACAAATAATCTATATTTCATATAATACATGCTGCCAACATCAGTCCAGTCCAAATAATTGTGTGTGTCTGTGTCCGTAACGAATCATATACCAATGTCATGCATTTCGCAATAACATTATCCCACCTGCTGTAATTCAGTAATATCATTAAGGAATGTGTTCTTATCTCCATACACATTTCTTTAATATTAGCCATTTAAACCATACCTGTCAATCTATCTCATGCAGTATTCACAGATCAACAGGCTCGTATCACGCATGCTGAAAGGGACGAACTTCTGCTGTTGACTGTACAGCTTAGAAGGTCATTGACGAATAAAAGGAAGAGAGTTGGTGATAGGACAGAGCCCTGAGGAACACCACTGTTGATAGGTCTAGGAGAAGAACAATGGCCGTTTACAACAGCGGCTATAGAACGACCAGAAAGGAAGCTAGAGATGAAGGCACAGATAGAAGGATAAAAACTGTGGGAGGGCAGTTTGGAAATTAAAGATTTATGCCAGACACGATCGAAAGCCTTTGAGATGTCAAGTTCAATGGCAAAGCTATCGCCAAAGTTCCGAAAGGTGGATGCCCAGGAGTCTGAAAGGTAGGTGAGAAGATTGAAAGTGAAGCGTCCCTGACGAAACCCATACTGACGATCAGAAAGAAGGTTGTGACAGGAAAGATGCTTTAAGATTTTTCTGTTAAGAATTGACTCGAAAACTTTTGAGACACAGGATGTTAAAGCAATTGGACGATAATTAAGAGGGATGGGAATGGTCACCCTTCTTTGGGACTGGCTGAATGAGAGCAAACTTCCAGCAAGAAGGAAAGGTACAAGTTGATAGACAAAGGTGAAAGAGTTTACCTAGGCAGGGTGTAAGCACAGAAGCACAGTTTTTGGGAACAACAGGAGGGACTCCATCAAGCCGATACACCTTGCAGTATTGAGGCCAGTGATGGCAGAAAATACATCAGCTGAAGAAATTTTAATGTCAGTTATGAGGAAGTCAGAGGGAGGAAGTGATGGAGGAACAGCACCGGAATCGTCTAAGGTGGAATTGGAGGAGAAAGTCTGAGTAAAGAGATCTGCTTTATCAGTAGCAGAAATAGCTACAGAGTCATCAGAGTAGAAAAGAGGAGGGAAGGATGATGAGGTAAAGTTGTTAGAAAGGCTTTTGGCAAGGTGCCAGAAGGATTGAGAAGAATTCGAGTTGGAGAGTTGGGAACATTTAGCAAGGATGAAATTATTTTTAGCAGAGCGAAAAACAGACTTAGCACGATTCCAGGCAGAAATATAAAAAAGATGTGATTCAGGGGAGGGTTGGCTCCGGTACCTTTTATAGGCCCTCTCCTTGTTGTGGACAGCATTAGAACAAGCATGATTAAACCAAGGCCTACTCTCTATGTTACTGAGACACTGAAAAAGTTCAGTAAAGGGGGATGGTCAGGAAATAGTCCTGAGGGCTGATGAAATGGGAGCTCCAGCTCTCCCTGTCATCAGCTTTCCATCCACCTTGGGAGTACTGCCCTGCTCGACTGGTGCTACAGTCTAAGATGTTTAGTGGAGAAGTATCTGAAGAAGGGAAAGAAAGTGTATGCTGCCTTCATGGACTTGGAGAAAGCTTATGACGGAATAGATAGGCAAGGTATGCAGAAGGTATTAAGAATATATGGAGTGGAGAGGAAATTGTTGAGTGCTGCGAAGAGTATGTACAAAGGAGCTTGGGCTACTGTGCGAGTGGATGGTGAGCTGAGTGAGTTCTTTGCTCTGAATGTGAGACTGAAACAAGGTTGTGTGATGTCTCCATGGCTGTTTAATATATAAATGGATGGGGTTGTAAAGGAGGTGCAAGGCAGGGCAGTGGATGTGGGGATGGCTCGAATGAATGAGGGTGAGATGTGGAAGATTCCGGTGTTGTTGACTGCTAATGATATACAGTACTGTAGTATTGTTGAGTGAAGATGAATGGGGGTTGCAAGGTTTGGTGAATGAATTTGGGACAGTGTGTAAGAAGACGAATCTGAAAGTCAATGTAAACATGAGTAAAGTTATGGTGTTTGAGAGGAATGAAGTCACAGAATGCATACTGAGGTTGGATGTGAGGATATGGAGAATGTGAGTGCATTCAAGTACGCAGTGTGATGAGTAAGGATGGAAGTTTTGGGGATGAAATACTTGAAAGGGTACAGCAGGGAAGGAAGGTTGTTGGGTCACTGAAAGTGGTGATGAGAAATAGGGAGGCGAGTATGAAAGTCAAGAAGTCACTGCATGATAGCATCGTGATCCCTACCATGACGTATGGAAGCGAGGCATGGACCTTGCTTGAGGGTAACAAGCCAAGATTGAGAGCAGTAGAAATGAGTTACTTGAAAGGAGCATGTGAAGTGACATGGAGGGACAGGTTGGCGAATGAAGAAGTGAAGGAACATTGTGGGGTGGATGTAGATGTGGTTGAGAAGATTAGGAGAAATATACTGAGGTGGTTTGGACATGTGGAGAGAATGGAGAATGAAGACTGACTAAGAGGGTGTATGAAGGTGGGGTGGAGGGAGGGAGAGGGAAGGGAAGACCAAGGATGAGGTGGAGGGAAGGAGTTGAGAGGTATATATGAGAGAGGGGGGAGTGAGCTGGGGGGAGGGTAGGCAAATGGTGGGTGACAGGGCAACTTGGAGGTGTTTTTTCTGCAGCCACCCTTTGCGGAATTCATTTCGTTTTGTTTCGTTTTTGAAGGCTCCAACATGTTTGCATGCGTCGGCCTTGGTCACCTAATGGCGGCTCTCCACGCTACTCGATCTCTGGCAGCCTCCCTGTTCAGTCCCTTAACCCTTATGTCACACTTAATGACCTCGTCCCATGTCTTTCTCGGTCTACCCCTCCCCCAATATTAACACTTCTCACCCTCTGTACCCAATTATCATCCCCAATCCCCTCCACATGTCCAAACCACCTCAGCCTACCTCTCCTCATCACAACACCAACACACTCCAGTCCCATCCTACCCCTCAACTCTTTCATCGTAAACCCAGCCCCCCTAGGCCCTGCATGCAGGGACGCACTGCACATCCACCTAGTCATTGTCATTTCTGTACATTTAAACCTGCGAATATCCTCTTCCTTTACTGCCCAGGTCTCACTACCATACAGCATCACACTCCTAACACATGCTGCATACAAAGACCCCTTAGCACATAAGGAGAGTCCCCTCAATGTCAGGAGAGGCAACAGCTCCCTGAACTTTTTCCAACTGCTTCTCACCCTAGCAACCGAGCTAACTCCAGCCCCACCTCCGGCACATAACATGTCTCCCAAATAACGAAACTCTTCCACACACTCAAGAGACTCACCTGCAAGTTCAACCCTCTCATGCCTAACAATCTCCACCTGCTCTCCCCGACACGCCGCACACATGAAATCAGCATCATCTCGCAGTCTACCTCTAATACCACTACATCTCTTGTGCACCCATTTATCACAAACACTACACAAGATGGAATTACTTCCCACACCCATGTGGCAAACTGCATATGGCCACTCTCCTTCTCCTCTGATTGTACCGCCACCAACCCTAGATATCATCACTTTTGTTTTATCTGCATTTACCCTTAAGCCCTTGTACCCCATACCATCTCTCCACTTCTTAAATCTTTCCTCAGCCTCCCCTTCATTCTCCGCAGTCAACACCAAATCATCAGCATACAACATCTCCCATGGGAGTCCATATCTGAAGTCACGTGAGAGGGCTTCAAGCACCATGATGAACAACAATGGCCTCAAAACTGACCCCTGATGCACACCAACATTCACGGGAAACTCATCACTCAAAACTCCATTCACTCTTACCTGGGTGCGAGCACCCACGTACATGGCCATAACCACCCTAACCAGCCACTCTTCCAACCCCAACTTTCTCATTGCCCACTTCACCACCTCTCTAGGGACTCTGTCAAAGGCCCCCAGATCAACAAAAACAAAATACAATTCCCTTTTCTTTCCAATATATTTTTCCTGAAGCTGTCGAACAATGAATATGGCATCAGTGGTCCCCCTGCCTGGCATAAACCCAAACTGCATCTCATCGATATTCACTCTTTCTCTAATCATACCTTCTAGAACTCTCTCCATTACTTTCATTATCTGATCTAAGAGCTTTATACCTCTGTAATTTCCCTTTCCAGGGCATCACCCTTCCCTTTGTACACATTTACAATTACACTCTTCAGCCAATCATCTGGGACAACAAACTCATATGTAATCATATTTATCAGGTCAGTGACTATCCTCACCCCAGTCCCCACCCGCATCCTGCCTATTGCCTCACTCACAGTAGCAGTGTCAATCAAAGGCCGAAGGCCAAACATTGGATCAGCTGGCTCCAAACCTTCTCTATCCCAATCAAACTCCTCATTCAACAACCGGCTACAATGCTCTCTCCATGCATCTTTAATATTCTCACTGTTCACCACTACCCTTCCTTCATCATTCTTCACACACTGCTCACCTACAATGTCCCGATTATCCCTCTTCACCTGATTTGCCACCCTAAAAATCATATTTTTCCTTTCTCCATGATTTAGATTATCAAGTAAAAGTCTCTGTGACTCAGACTTTGCCCTGTATACCTCTCTTCTAGCCCTGCGCTTTGCAGCCAAGTACTCCTCCCTGTTACCACCATTCTTCCATTCCCGGAAAAGCCTTCTTTTCTCCTTAACTGCAGCTTCTACACCCTCATCCCACCACCAAGTTCCTTTATGTCTTGGTGGGCCTCTTGTCCAACCGCATATTGCATCGGTAACTCTCAAGAGGTTGTTCTTAAGGGCTCTATACTGTTCATTAACTCCTCTATCTATGGCTTCCTGTTCAGCCACCACTCTCCTCATCTCACTATAAAAGGCATCCCTTACTGATTGGTTTCCCAGCTTCCATATTTTCCTCCTAGGTACATATGTCCTCCTTCTCATCACTTGTTCCTTAAGCACCATGTCACAAATCAACAGTTTGTGCTGCTGCATACACTCCTCGCTTCTTACAACTTTAACATCCCTCACTACTCTCCTATCAACCCTCCTGACCAGAAAATAATCTATCTGACTACTATTTCCCCTGGACTCGTACGTAATCAATCTACTCACTCTTTTTCTAAAATGGGTGTTGCACACAATCATGTCCATAGCCTCCCCAAACTCGAGTATTCTTTCCCCTTCCGCATTCATCACACCATATGCACATCCCCCATGGACTCCTTCATAACCTTGAGCTGCTTCACCCACATGACCATTTAAATCCCCTCCCAGAACCACTACCTCATCATCGCCCATACCACTTACTACACGTATTAAATCATCCCAAAATCTATCCTCCTCTGCGTCATCCAATCCTACCTGTGGAGCATATGCAGAATTATTATTATTATAATTATTACTTTTTTTTTTTTTTAATGCAAGGAAGAAGGAACCAAAGGCCATGGGCCAACATACTGTTCCTTCCAAGAAAAAGCAAAAACAATACAAAAGAGAGCCAATTTCAAGATCCATTCATTTCGAGATGCCTGGACACACTGAGTTTGAAAGACTGGAGATCATGGGAAGTAGGGAATACAGACAGAGGAAGACAGTTCCAGAGTTGACCAGTTGCATAAATGAAGGACTGGGAGTAACGGTTAACTCTTGCATAAGAGAGTTCGACAGAAAAGGGACGAGAGTTTGTTGCTAGACGGGTACTACGTGCCCGTCGTAGAGGTGGAGGGATGCAAGCAGACAGTTCAGAGGAACAGAGACCGTTGAAGTAGTGATAGAAGAGAGATAAAGATGCAACAGAGCGTTGAAGAGACAAAGGTTGAAGGGAATCAGTAAGAGAAGGAGAGTTAATGAGACGAAAAGCCTTTGACTCCACCCTATTGAGAA
>JAGKTI010032259.1:0-11939 GCA_018397915.1 Birgus latro
AATAATAATAATAATTATAACGAAAAAGTATGGATTTATAATGCTGAGTCAGTGTAAAGAATGTTATCATAAATCCAGGCCGTTGTTAGGCAGAGAAAAAGTAATATAAGATGATGCTAGTTCTCTCTCCCTCTCTCTCTCTCTCTCTCTCTGGGTGTCTCTGTTCCTCCTTCTTCCTTGTAAATGCTTTTCTGATTATCCATAACCAGAATAATTTTAACTCCTTTTTAAGCTGATTTCTGTGGAGGGGAAACTAACCTGTATATTTTTTACCTGTAATTTAATGCCAGTGAAATATTTTGAGTTTCTTACAGTTTAGACGGTTTTTTTTTTTTTTTCAATTTCGGACGTTTCGAAATGCAGGACGTGATTTTTCTTCAATGGATTCTTGGTACAGTGGGTATCAAGAGTCTTTTCCCCTCTCCATGGACTTTTGACTATCACTGTGGTAATTCACTGTGGTAGACCTTCAACAGACTATGCTTGTGGCAATGATCGAAGGCCATAGCATGAGGATCGGCTAATGTGGATTTATCACACTGATTTACAAAGTGCCGTGGACAGAGGAGAGGCAGGACTCCTGATCCCAACTGTACACTCGATAAAAAAAAACCAATCTTTACACAGGTGACTGATGGTTTAACAATGAGCGCTTCTGTTTATCGTGTTGATTTTATTTAGGTGAATTATTATGAATGAACTGCGTATTTCATGTGATGTACAAAACTGTTTCTTCATGTACTGATTAGATTACTGGCCATGTACACAGTTATTTCACTCACTTTCAGAATATAAGATAGAAGGTTGTAAGGATAGCTGTTTTGATTGAGTGTATCCATAGACGATTTTATTCAGCCCGGGAGAGACTTCAAACTGGAAGGGTCAGATATAGTCTTCATTAACCCCTCCACTACGATTTTTTTCCCTAGTATGAATAAAATCGTCCTACATTAACAAGAATAATGGAAAATACACGTCCTGCAGGTGAAGGGATTCGCCTCTTGAAGTCAGGTAACGTCCTTTAAAAAATATTCTTCCTGTTATACTCTCTTCGCTTTTAACTTGGCCTAATGTTGTAATCTCTCCATCTTCAGTGTTGTGTTGTAAAGGTAGGTATATGGTGCTAGTCACGAAGAAACGCTGTGGAAAGGAGGTAGCGTCATAGTATTGTCTTTTTCTGCCACTAAGCTATGTTAAATAAGCTGCAAAAGGACGTGAATTTGGGCCAAGTTGAGGTGAAAAGAGTAACGTACCTTTTATTCAGCCTAACAGAGGTTTCTTGTATTGGGAGGGGTTTCCTTAGGGTGTGTCTAATTCCTCTAATTCTAGAAGTCTTTCCTAATCTGAGTAGAATAAAAGATGGAAAAATTAACTGCAAGACGTTGCCAGGTTCAGTGGCTTAAAACTGAGTGTGCATAGGCGTGAACAAGCTTCCTGTTATTGATGATAGATTCCGATTCATGCTGTGGAACTATACCCGCCGTCAGCCAACATGTCTCTGAAGTCCTGCCCCCTTCCTGAAGTCCTGGTGTCAAGTCTGGCCTCACTCGGGAGGGTAGGCCAGGAGGCGGGGCTTAAGAGACAAGAGGCGGGGCTTAAGGGACAATTTACTGGCGGCGGGTATAGATTATGTCCGACCTTTTGTATCATTGCTGACTGAAATCAATAATGTGGGATGCAGGCTGATCATATCTAGCAGTTACAGTGTTTCCTAAATGATAGAACATGTCTGACCATTCTGTATCATTACTAAGCTGTGTAATGTGTGATGCTGTGTATAAACTTGCATGTGTCGGCCTTGTTCACCTAATGGCGGCTTTCCATCTGCAGTCTTCGGCAGCATCTCTGTTCAATCTCCGAGCTCATTTAGTAGGACCTTGAAGTGTTGTTAGGTCTGCCTCTTGGTGCTCTGCCCTCCACAGTCACACTCACGGGTCTTTAAACACATTTTTCATCCTCCATTCTCTCCACACGTCCAAACCACCTCAGTCTGCCCCTACGCCATCACATCACCAATGTCTTCGATTCCAAGCTGACCTTTCATATGTGCATTTTCATTTTTGCTGTTTGTAGCTCTTGTTGTTATGGTACTGTTGTCGTGACCCCAAGCTTATCTAAACCTGAACTTGGTGGACTGCAGGCTAAAGTTGCCAATCTCCTGCGGTTCACCTTCCGTGTTTGGGGGGATAGGGTGGGAGCTGAGGGACGTTTGTACACCTGGGCAGGAGAGCCACCCAGTTATATCAGTGCCACCACGAGAAGGCGCCCGTTTCCTGCACCACATAGTCCTGGCATTCAGCAAAGCACTTCATACCACGTCATATCATCCTCATCTCTGTACACTCAAACCTACACATGTCCTTATCCTTTACTGATCACGTTTAGCTACCATAAAGCTTTACACTTCTCATACATGCATCTTAATTTTGCTTTATATAGTCTGTAAGGGGATGGTTTGGGTTTAATGTTTGTGTAATGGCACATGATAGGGCAGCCGGTCACCCTTACCTTAATGTGAGATAGTAGCAGCCTAGCCCCGGGTCCCTACGCTTCTTATGGGGAAGAGGGATCATAATAGATAAACAATAATGTCCTGTTGGTGTCAATAGATGTAACTTCCTCAGATTTCTTCCATCTGCCAACCCCCTTCTCCCCTTCTGCCTTCAGTACGGGCCACAGACACCCCAACCAATCCTCAGATGCAAACCCAGTCAGTTTCGTGTTCTCCACGTTCACTCTCAACCCGTTTGATTCCAGTCCATCCCCCTCCTCCTGTAATAACCTTACAATGACACCATACCATCTCCGCGTCTCCCATAACCTCTAAAATATACTCGCTTGCAAAAACCTTCGTACACTCAGTTTTCAAAAGCAGGTCTGTTAGTGTAAAGTGCCGCATTTTTAATTCCGTTAGGCTAATGCTGATTTATATATATATTTTTTTTCCAGTATATTTATGTGCTTTTATTGTGTTGAAATAAACATTTTTAACCAGATTAGTCAGTGGATGCTATTTTTATTTTCTCTTCCTACCACCAGACTGTTTTTATTCAAGACACAAACGATCTTGACTATTACTGTCTGTGGATCCCAACTGTTAGTCTGTCTATCTGAATATCTCTGTTTTTCTGTCTATCTAAGCATGTCATCTGTCTTTCTGTCAATGAATTTCCACTGTCTACGGATGCGACAGTTATTGAGCCTCAGCATCTCAATCATTATTTTACGTACTTGGGTCTCAGCAGTTATTCTTTCTGTCTTGGGATCTCAGCTGCTTTTACATCCATTCGTCAGTCCATAGCCAGACGCCTTAATCGTGGAGGGGGGTGGACACAGATAAATCGCCTGCTTGTCATTGTCTTCCGTCACCAGGCTGCCCTCTCTCCAACACACCTCCCTCACTCATATACCTCTGCACCCATATCCCTTCATCTCTTCCTTTGTCCTCCATTTCCTTTCCCCTCGTCCACCTCACTCATACACTCCTAGTTAGTTTCTCATTCCCTATTCTCTCCACTTCCCCAAATGCTTTCAGTCACATCCACAACACCACAACGCTCCTTCTTCATTTGTCTGTCTGTCTCGCCATGTAACTCCACTTGCTGCACATCCACATTAACACCACAACACTTCCTCCTCATTTATCTTTCCATCCCTCCACATAACTCCCTATGCCACGCATCCACTTTGACATCACAGTGCTCCTTTACTTCCTCATTTGTCTGTCTCTCTCTTCATAACACCACATGATCCACATCCACATCACAGTGCTCCTTCACTTCCTCATTTGCCCGGCTTTCCACGTAGCTCCACATCCACATCAACAACACCACAGCACTCCACTTCCTCATCTCTCTCTCACCACGCAGCTCCACCTGTCCCACTCAAACCTCTTCCTCAAGGGCCACTCAAGGCTGTAACTGGTCCTCCCAGTTATATAAGTCGGTCTCGAGCTGAATAAAACCGTCTGGAGGTAGCGAGAACAGAATGCAAAAATAAACAACAGAATAAATGTCACTATTAAGGAGGTTAAGTACAATATTCACATAAATTCATTTGTCTTTATAGTTTTCGTTTTCGTTTTCGTTTTCGTCATTATTATTATTATTATTATTATTATTATTATTTATTTATTTATTTTTTTGTTCCTACCACCAGACACTTTTTCCAACCTCCTCTGATTTCTTTACATCCGATGGAGCTGCAAGTCTCATTCTCGTTGGTTGAAGCCTCTGAGTACCTTTTCCTAAGTGATTTATTTTGTCTCTTACACCTTACTGTCCTCTTCAGTTATGCAAGTCTTTCCAATATCGCCATACTCTGCATAAATAACGTACAGAAGGATATCAACCAGCTTTCAGGAATAAATCGCTAAGGGAGAGGTGTTAGTAAGCCTCCTAACTTCCACAACTTGAGTACTAAGTTATGGTGGCATGAAAGTCGATGAGTCTGGGTTATAAGTTAGAATCGAGTCTCCATGGTTACTAGTCAGATTTACCCAGTCTGGCTACACTTGAACGCACGGAAGTTACGAACAGGTTAAAGTCTATCAGCCTTCACGTGGTGGCACTGACGTAACCAGGCGGCTCAACTGTCCACTTATACAAATATCCCCCAACTTCTTCCTTATCCCCTGAAAGGAGGATGATGGACTGCAGAAGAGCACCTTAAGCCAGCAGTCTACCGGGTTCACATTTCAGATGAACCTGGGGCCACAAGAACAACATCTGCCAACAACTCTCCCTACAAAATAAATAAAACAGTTTGGTGTCAAGTGGAATAAATAAAACAGTTTGGTGTCGAGTGAAATAAATAAAACAGTTTGGTGTCGAGTGAAATGCCTAGTTTCATACACATCAGCACTAACTCTGCATGCAGCATTATCACTCATTGCAAGGGATGGAGACGGATGCCTTCACGTGGGGCCACCGACATGACCAAGCGGTGGAGTTGCCTGGTTATTCTCGTACAAACACCCCTCAGTTCCCTCCCTATTCTCCAAACGGAGGATGGTGGACTGCCGGAGAAGGGCAACTTCATCCTGCAGTCCACTGGGTTCACGTTTCAGATGAACCTGGGGCTACTACTACTACTTCTACCGGTACTCATAAACTTTCACTATAAACAGGAAGACAAACAGCAAGCAAGTACAGGGTAAATGGGTGATCTATTAACCTCCAAAAATGCAGAGAAAATGGAAAAGATGCAAAAATATATGAGTATTCTCGCATATAAATATACATATATATATATATAAAAAAGGGATTTATTAGGACTTGTATAAAAATTATGCATTTATAGATACATTATATATATACATATATGTTAAGTCCTTCACTTTTCACTCTAAGAATATATTTGTATAATGTATGGCAAACAGACAGACTTTTTATATATATAATCACTAACGGACAGAAGCTTCATTTAACATTGCTCCCTTTAGCAGTGATCAGTTTACGATAGACAGACAGACTTTTGATAAATATTGTGCTGGTGTTCTGTTCCCCATGTAACATATAAAAAAAAAAATGTGTTAAAAAATAATCCCTTTAGCATTATGATCTTTATTCTGACGAGGAGAGGTAAATGTGGTCAGTATCTACTTCAGTTCCACCTCTTTTTCAGCCCTCCTTTTCTAGTCCAGCGGCCATATTTTTTGTCCCATATATTGTAATTTGATGTTATAGGTGGTCGGATACTGAAACGGACTTCTTGTATTGCCACAGAAAGTTATAAAAGGGAACGCGTCAGGTGGGAGTCTCGGCCATAGACGACACGATGATCTCCATAATGTGCATAGGAAAAACTAGGGTTATGGGGAGCCTCCACCTTCTCGTTCTCTGTCTCTCCTACTAAAACAAATGTATAAATAAACAATAATTTTCCAGTTGTAACCCATGATTTGTTTTTTGTAGGAGGAACAGAGAGCATGGGGAGTTATGACAGGGAATTGGCTGTAGGCGGGTGTGATCCTGGCCAGGGGTGTTTTGGCCAGGGGTGTGGGGCACTTGTTGTTACCCATGCTAGTGTAACCTTGTTCTAACCTACTTTAAATAAGGTTAGTGGGCTGGCGGAGGGTTAGTGCCCCTCCTCGTAAAACATCAAGTCAAACAGCCTCCCCTTACGGGATTACGGTGTCTGCTATAGGTAGGTCGACAGAATGTTAATTTCCGGAAACATCTTTGACCATCTTCAGCACCAAACTGACACACATAGGGACAAAAAGAATAATGTTGGAGTAAAGATAAGTTGGAAAAGAGGACCCCTAGTGTAAGTATTGACCTAAATCTGAACGGAACATTTATTTCTCTTCTGTATCATATCAAAATGTTTTGTGCAGCTGAAAGGATGAATGTTGGATACCCAGTAGGTGATTTAATTGTTACCTTTCTACTGTACAATTGCGGACAGAAATAATGATCCACTTTATAGTTGCAGAAAAGGACAGTTGCAAGATTTGGATGCCCACGATATGACATGCAGTTGCACACCTAATTTATCCTGAAAAGAAAACAAAGTAAAATTTAGATTATTGATGAAAGAATGCCAGACTCAAGGTGCCAAGAGCTGACTGGCTGATGTAGTGATGACGTCACTTCTTAGCTGCCGTGCTGTCTAAGAAGTGTCGGTGTATTAATAAAACGTGATATTATAGCGGAAATAGCCACTTGTAGTCGCTTGTAGATACACAGAATCTTCAAATACATCCTCAGCACTATATGGCACACCATATTTAGAAATGCTGTAAGTACCCTATTGATGAAACTTAAATAATATTCTATAAAGAATTTTTAGGTTCCAAAGACTGCATCACTGGATTTTAACAAGTCATGGGTCACTTTTATTTTCCATAAGGTAGTGGATCAATATTTACGTCCGCAATGGTACATCTGTTCACCTTAATGATTATGTACACTCAAGACTAATAGTTTGTGCTCACCTTCTCCCTCCCCAGGCTTGAGGGAAGTTTTAGGCAGGGCTTCCCACTAAACAATGACCTGTTAAGTATATACAGACCCTCTCTCACTATCAAACACTGCCACTACCTCACAAATTTACACATACACTTTGCACTTTACAGAGGCCTTCACTATATTCAGAACAGTTCACCAAGACACTAATGCTTGCGGTGTCTAGGAAACATCCTGTGTTAATCACTTGTAACATCTAGCATGGCTTTGTGACTAGTGCTATAGTCACTAAGTGCTGTGAAAGAATAGTGATGTTACAAGGGATTAACACAAGCTCATAGGGCCAGTCACGAAGTTCTGTTGAAAGTATACACATTAGAAGCAGTCTTATTCTGCAGTTTAGCTGAGAAACTAATCCGCAGAAGTCGAGATAAACCCCTGCCTGTTACCTCCTTCCACCCGGGACAAGAGGCAGACCCTGAGCACGAATTATTGCTGACGAGTTTACAGTATACTTCTTTCCTTCCCCAATAATTTGTGGACTTTTTCCTTTGTCTGCTCATTGTATCTCGAACAAGAAATGTGTATTATCTATTGTGATATTATAATTAGCCTCTTATTAGAAATTTTGGGTTGATTACTAGAGCAAATATGGGCTGGTCCCTACACTGTGCTCTCCTGTCTCGTGTGCAACGGGGACGGCTCAGTCTGCTGGTTAGGGAAGGGCAGATATATGTCTATGCTCCATTAAATTGCTAATCTACCATGCAATCAGTAAACGTCAAGAAAAACAAAAGTCCAAGAGGTTGTGTGAAGAAGGAAACAATGCTGGGTAAACACTGGTAACGCTGGCTGCCGTCCCTGGAGCACGTGAGGCTCGAGATGCACCTTATATGGACCACCCTGTCCTTCACTATACAGGGGCTGATTCTTCATTCTTAATCCCTTCACTCGGACGTGTTTTTCACTGATTCTTGCCACCAGTGGATGAGATATTCAGCTTTGGGCGGGTGTCTCGTGTGGAGGGGTTAGCGAGGGCTGTCTCCAACCCCCAAGGTGAATCAAATCGTCTGGAGATGGGAAGAACAGTGAGAGATGGAGACTGAAGATGCTTAAGAAGGGGAGTCCAATACTATTTTCCATTTTTTACCCATTGACGAGAACCATGCAGTTGAAATAAATAGAAATAATAAAAATATATGTATACAGTAATACAGTTTATTTTACAACCATGAACTTGAAAGCTGGTCATGAATAATAACAGTGAATAATAGAATAATAATAATAATAATAATAATAATAATAATAATAATAATAATAATAATAATAATAATAATAATCCATCATCATCATCATCATCATCATCATCATAACCTAAAGCTATCTCACGATGGGATCTCACCACCCACGCAGCGGCAAAGTTTTTCCTCGGCACATAGTCTTGCGCCTCCACTTCTGATCTGACGCAAATTCAGGATGTAAAACACACACAGACAAAACCAGCCAACCTCACACTGAAAACATTGCCTCTCTGCTCGCTTCGGAACGCGGGTGGTAAGCGAGAGGAGTGGTAATGTTTTCAGCTGTGTGGTTGGCTGGCTGGCTTTGCGTCTGTGTGTGTGTGTGTGAACAAGATATCTGGTGAACCGCACCAGCTATCAACAGGTAACTGGCAGGGGGTCAAGATAAGGGCAAAATCTAACGGGCACCCGGGGTCAAAGTCTAGGTCACCAAAGGTCAACGAGTCAACCTTTTGCTGCTATTTTGGTGACCTTGACCCCGAGTTCCCATTTTCGAACTCGTCCAAGATTTTAGCCATATTTTGATACCCTGAGAGTTTCATATTGACAGCTCAAGCTTCCTCATTTTTCCAGGGGATAAGGAAGGGATTGAAAGACGTGTCCAGCCGTTCACCATTCTTTGCGTGTATAGGGTGGGAGTTGAGGGATGTTCTGCAGTCCACTATCCTTTGAGGGGATGGGAAGCTTAGCGATGTGTATGACGGCACAGCGAAGTTGCCTGTATAATGTACTGTATATATCAGGGCCACCATGTTGACTGTAGAAGGTGGGTTAGGGGGATAACTCATAACTATACAACTATACTCGTTTTTCTCTAACTTGGCCTTTTTGTTCTTTTATAGACGATTTCACATAGCTCATTGGCAGGAAAGGACAATGCTATGGATGAGTCTCCTTGGTTACTGGTTAAATTTCCGCTACACCTGGCTATTACTGAGCTGAGAGGAGTGCAGGAACTTTTATCAGTTTAGGACAAATGCAGTACACTCAGTTTTTTGTGTAGTTTGTTGACATTAGGTGTAAGATGCTATTTCTCTACCTAAAGAAAGTGGCCCCCTGATCTCTTGTGTATGAGAAGGTGACCCTGGGTGGGATCTCCAAGAATGCTGACAAGAAAGAGGGAACTGGGCAGGGAGTTGCGAAAGCTGCAGCATGACAGTACAGTGTTGTGATTCCTATTCTGTGTGAAGCTTGGGAAGGACAGGAGTCAAGAGTGAGAGCTGTGCAAATGCGGTACTGTATGTGAGAGGAGCTTGTGGTGTTGCAGTGGCACAAATGAGGAATGAAGAGTATTGTGGTGTTGGTATAGATGTGCTTGAAAATATTAGAAAAATCTAAGACAGTCTAGCCATGAGGAGAGTTTGGAGAATGACAGTGTGACTACGAGAGTCTGAGGACAATGGGGAGGTGGAGACCGAGGATGAAATAGAGGGTAGGGGTGTAGTGACGCAGCCAGAGGGGTGACCAAGGACATCCTGACCACCCTTTTGCCACCCCAGTTAAAAATCCTAGCGATGCCACTGATGGTAGGGTTACAGGATGGGGACGATGTAGCCGAGATGGAGAGAATAATTAAGCTCTATGACAGCCGCAGACAAAAGCAATAGCTACTTGTTGGGACGTGGGTAAGGCTGGTGGTGGTGGTCGTGTGGTGGTGGTTGTAAATTCTGGTTCATCTGAAATGTAAAACCAGTAGGCTGCAGGCTGGGTAGTAAGGACATCATGCAGCTGATATCAAAGCCGGATTAAGAACTGTGGGAGCCCTGAAGCACAGTATCTTGTGAAGGCTCCCTAACACTGACGTTGAGAGAGCTCAGAGGTAAAGACGCTGACGGCTTTTTAAAGTTATACCGAATCTGTGCAGTACACGAAGAAGTGTTTGGTGTTCATTCTGTATTAAGGGCCTGACATTTCTAACATCAGTATTCATTCTATCTTGTCTGGGCCACAGGTCTGTAGCCTCGGTCCCGCCCCTCCCCCCTTGTTAATTCGGCCCTGGCTGATATTGCTATCGTCAGTGATGCTTCCTCAATAGCGATTTTCTTCTTCATACCCAAACGTCATTGACCCTCATATGGAGAGAATCGTATGGTATTAACAGGAATGGATTATGAGAGAGTTAGCAGACACACACACACACACACACACACACACACACACACACACAGAGCATTAACACTCTCAACTGAATGATACCGCCAAGCAGTAGCTGGAATAGAATATTAGAGTTGCCCCTACCATGAGAGGGCCCTGGTGCCATCTAGCGGCTGTAAAAGAAGAAGGACAAGTTTCTCACCTTGGTAGGAGTCGCTCACTACTTGTTTTTAGTAGTGACCGCTGGACGATGGGGAAAGGAGGGTGTGTGTGTTGGTGCGCGTCACTGCCCTGAGGTAAGCGTTGGATATTTACTGTTTTTAGCCATTGAGGTGACTATATGAGGACACAAGAGGGCTTACTGACAGCTAGGAGGTATCACAGGCCAAAGGGGTAGTAGATACAAGGGGTAACATGTAATTCTGATGAGACAGGGAGAGCAGAGGAGGCCTTGTACCGCCTCAGTGTTGGCGTCTTAGCACCAGTGAAATAACACGGGGAGCATCGTCCTGTAGAGTGTGGTGCCGGTCAGACTGGTGGACTGGGTTTGTTTCCCTGTCCACCCAGCGGTAGACTTCAGCACCTGGATGTAAACTAACTGATGCAGGTCATATTTTAGGAGAAGAATGTTATGTGATGCGCACACTGATACACACAAAGATGCACATTCATTTATGCACACATTGATGCACGCACATAATGATCCACACACATTATGCACACACACACATTGATGCGCACACATTGATACTTACACACTGTGATGTATCCATACACTAATGGCCACAGATGGAGTGTGAGGATGAGGCACACAGAAAACACGATAAGGAGGTGATACAGGCAGATCCGCAGAGCTGGGAGGGAATAAGCTAACAACCAGTGGATCAGAGTGGAGAAAGGTGAGAGGGGTCCTTATCCTGCAGTGGTGTGTCACAGGCTGATGATGATGATGATAATTATGTCCGTGATGATGCTGATGATAGTGATGATGATGATAGTGATGCTGAAATTCGTGTATCAATTAACTGGACCGAGATGATGATGATTGTGATGATGGTGATGATGGAACTTATGTAATGACTCTTTAGCAGGGCTGTGATGATAACTGCTGCTCATGACGCTGTTGCTGCTGGTGATGATGATGGTGATGACGAGGACTACGACCACAGTGATGATGATGATGATGATGATGATGATGATGATCTTCAAGTCAATGGCTGAGTCACCTTTTCCTTTTCGTTTTTTTCTTCAAACGTGGTCGGTGAATATGTGTGGAGGACAGAGAGAGAGAGAGAGAGAGAGAGAGAGAGAGAGTGTGTGTGTGTGCTCGTGCCGTGTTTGCGTGCGTGCGTGCGTGTGTGTGCGAGCAATTGTGCATGTATATCTTCTTTCTTGCCGTCATAAACCAATCCAAAGCATCAGTAATCCCCACACACTCAAAATCCCCACACACTCAGCCAAATAAATACTAAACCCGTACACAACATTCTGGAAAAACAAACAACATATTGGATTTTTAAGGCCACATCCCTGGGTTTCAAAAATCATCGTTCACTCATTATTTATCGTAAGGAAGGGGATGGATGTTAGTGTCCAAAACAGTAGCATTTCTAAGAGCGGCCCTGTCCTTCTG
>JAGKTI010032260.1:0-11939 GCA_018397915.1 Birgus latro
AATAGCAGGGCAGAGCTGGGTGTGCACTTTGGGTGGGGTGTGTGGGTGTAGATTGGGGTGTGTGGGTGTAGATTTTTGGGTATGTATGTGTGAAGGTTTTGGGTATGTATGTGTGTAGATTTGGGGTGTGTGTGTAGATTGGGTGTATGTGTGTGTGATTGGGGTGTGTAGATTGGGGTGTATTTGTGTGTGTGTGTGTAGATTGGGGTGTGTGTAGAATGTTGGCTTTCAATTTTTGCATATTCATGGTTATTATGGATTTGTGTGTGTGTGTGTGATGGCTTACAAGGCTTTTCTTTTTGAGGGGTGTGAGTTGGGGAGAGGGCTGCCTGACAGTGAAGAAAAGAAGGACCTGGAGGTGAAGCAATGTGTGGCCATCCTCTCCAGCATCAGCCATGAGAGAGACTGCTACCACACTACCACAGCCACCACAGCCATCACTTTGGGGGACATTTACTTGGATACTTAATAGGTAAATATGCCAAAACCTTCTCAAGTATTATTATTATTATTATTATTATTATTATTATTATTATTATTTTATGCCTGCTGCCTCCATGTGGCTTTTGTGGCGGGTTAGGTGTATAACTTTCTCAGCTCTCTAGGGCCAAGTGTAGTCAGATTGGGAGGGCAACTTTGAGTAGCAATCATGGAGATTCGTGACCAAGGCTCTTCGTAAAGATCCCTAACCCTTTTCGTTACTTCTTTGCCAAGTGTAGTCAAAGACGGAAAATAAAACCCACATTTGAAGACAAAGAATATATGTACCAAAGATTTTCGGTGGACTGCCACCATCTTCAGTGGTCAAGATAAAGAGAATGACATTTTGACAGTACAAGGGATCCATTTTATGCGTGTGTGTGTGTGGAAGGGAGGGGTAAAGGTGAGGTGGGTTGAGGTAGATTGTAAGCGGGGATTTCCCAAGAGTGAAAGGGGGTGAAATCACCAGACAGGTCAGGTGTAATTCCTGTCTGACCCCACCTGTGTCGGTGCGGAAAGGGACATTTCCACCAGGGACCTCATTATAGGATCCAGCTTGTACACGCCTTCACTAAGGTTGAAATTCTCGTACTTTTGGATACACATGCCTTCAGTGTGGGTATTTTACCTATAAATTATCACAGTTTCTTGCCAATAAACTAGCCCCTGTAGTAGGTACAGTATCCTCAGCACACGTAAAGAACTCCTCGGATTTTATAGAAAATTAAATCACTTGACTTTTTCTCCGGTAAAATGGTTAGCTTCGATGTTGATTCATTGTTTACCAAAGTTCCCATTAATGATGTTTTGGAATTTCTAGCTAAAAAATTTGCCGGAATGTGACTTTGACTTGGGTATGCCAGCTGACTGTTTCATAGAACTCGTAAAACTGTGTGTGACATTGAATGCTTTCTCGTTCAAGAACAACTTCCACATTCAACGTTTTGGTTTGGGTATGGGTTCTCCATTGTCACTCATTTTAAGCAATTTATATATGGAGTATTTTGAGATGGAACTACTGCCGGGAGTTTCTCCCCCTCAACTCATTTGGTTTTGTTATATTGATGACATATTTTCATTTTGGCCTTCAGCACTTGATAATTTTGACAAGTTTTTCTCACACCTAAATAATCTTGCTCCCTCCATTAAATTTAAAGTTTAGTGGGAGAGAGAGGGTGTTCTTCCTTTTCTTGATGTACTAGTGATGAAGAAAAATCATTCACTTAGCTTTAAGGTGTATAGAGAACCAACCAGTTGTAACTTGTTCATTCATTACTTTTCGTGTCACCAGTCTGCCACAAAATTGTCATCTCATCAGTGTTGCTTAGAGCCCCTAGAATTTGCAGTCCAGAACACACACAAGAAGAAAATAATCTCATTTAGGAAATCTTCCAAAACTTAGGTATCCCAAATGGTTCATTAAAACAGCATGCCTTAAAGCTAGGCAATCTTTCTGCATACCTAAAAACCCCTTCACAGGAAAGAAACGCTTCCTCACTTTGCCTTATGTTGCAGACTTGAATATGTTAAAAGTTAACAGGTTACAGCAGTGATGTAAATATAGCTTTTAGGTATACTTCCACCATCAGATCAATGTTAGTAAAGAACAAATGTACAACATATTCAGAAGCAGGCATATATAAAATTCCTTGCAAAGACTGTGAACTAGTTTACATAGGAGAAACAGGTTGAAGTTTGGAAACACGGATTAAGGAACATAAGTATGCCGTAAAAACATGTAATTTAAACAATGCAATATTTAATCATGTTTGTGAAGCCAACCACAGAATTGACAGGCAAGGTAGTCATCTACTGTATAAAAGTCAAGACTTTCGGAAACGAAAGATTATTGAAGGCATGTGTATCCAAAAATACGAGAATTTCAACCTTAGTGAAGGCATGTACAAGCTGGATCCTATAATGAGGTCCCTGGTGGAAATGTCCCTTCCCGCACCGACACAGGTGGGGTCAGACAGGAATTACACCTGACCTGTCTGGTGGTGTCCCCCCCTTTCACTCTTGGGAAATCCCCGCTTACAATCCACCCCATCCCACCACACCTTTACCCCTCCCTTCCCCTCACACACGCATAAAATGGATCCCTTGTACTGTCAAAATGTCATTCCCTCTCTCCATCTTGACCACTGAAGATGGTGGCAGTGTCCACCAAAACTGTTTGGTACATATATTCTTTGTCTTCAAGTGTGGGTTTTATTTTCCGTCTTTGATTATCACACAAGAGTGATTCATCCAGCCAAGTGTAGTCAGATTGGAAAGGTAATTTTGACAAGTAACCAAGGAAACTCATTGGTTAACTCAGGCTAAAATTCCATGCAGAAATCACGATCTCAAACCTTTTAGCAGTTAATGGCCAAGTGTAGTCAGATTGGGAGTTATTTTGACAAGTAACCAAGGGTACTCATTCCCTGACTAAGTCTCACACTCCATGCAGAGACTATGTAAAGATCCCTAATTCCTTTTCAGTAGCTGATGGCCAAGTGTAGTCAGATTCAGATGGTAATTTTGGCTAGTGATCAAGGAGACTCATTCCATACTGATGACCGTGGAAAGGATATCTGCCTATAGCATTAGCTTGCTCTGCCACTGAACTGTGTGAGATGGAATGCATAAGGCAAAATGTAGGCCAAGTAGAAGGTAGAAGTAGTAGTGTTATCTACTGTATAACTCTCTACTCTGAGTGTCAGTAATTTGTACTATATTCGTACAATCATTGCAGTGGTGCTCTGTGGCGGCGCGGGGTTCCTGTGGGTGTGGATGAAGTATCGATAGCCTGGTGCTCTGTGGCGGCACGGGGTTCCTGTGGGTGTGGATGGAGTATCGGTAGCCTGGTTCCAGAGAGATGGCAGCCTGATTCCATTGCAAGAGGAGTGATGGGAGACTGCCTGGAGGACTTGAAGCAGCAGCGGAGCCTTGACTGTGTGGATAGTGGTGTATGTCTGTCCATTGCAAGTATAGTACTGTCTCCTGTCTCTTTCCTGTCTCCTGTCTCTCCTGTCTCTTGTCTTTCTCTGCTCTCTCTTCTGTCTTGTCTCTTGTGTGTCTGTCTTGTCTCCTGTCACTCCTGTCTGTTAATGTAGGTAGGGTTTTTTTTTTTTTTTATGTGTCCGACTCTGGGCATAGGCTTCACAGCCTGCTATCAAGGCCCAGTGGTAATTTTGGAGGGCTGAATTGAGCAAGGACACTCATTCCTGCACTATAGCCAAGGATGAGATGGAGGTACGGAGTGGAGAGATGGGAGGGGGTGTAAGTTGGAGGGATGGAGTGAAGATATGAGTAGATATGGGAGAGAAGGATGAATATATGGTAGAGGGGAGTGTGCATTGGAGGGATGAGAGAGGGGGTGTGAGCTGGAGGGATTAAGGGATGAGAGAGGGGGGGTGAGCTGGAGGGATTGAGGGATGAGAGGGGGGGGTGAGCTGGAGGGGTTGAGGGATGAGAGAGGGGGGGTGAGCTGGAGGGATTGAGGGATGAGAGAGGGGGGGTGAGCTGGAGGGTGGGCAACTAAATGGCAGAGGACAGGGCAGTGTGGAGGATATCTGTGGCCACACCTTACAGGATGAAGGTGTCTGGCAGTTGTTAGAATAGATAATTAACTGACTTTCCTGTTGATGTGGCAGTGGTAATGTCCAGTGAAAAGGCCTGGTAACCAAGGACACTCATTACTACCTCCATAACTGTAAAATTAATGAAACTGTAGTCACTTAAGTACTGAAGTTGTGAGAATGGGCCCATTCCATCAGGTGAAGGACAGACTACAGTATAGCTAAGTGGTAAGATTATTTTCATGGTTAAGAAAAGGCACCGATTTTAGCCTTAAATTGGTATGGATTTTTGTCCTTTTGTAGTTTGATACAGCTTAATGCCAGATTGACATTGCCTTGCCTGTACACCTTTGCCATAGGCCTTCTTAAATAGCATAATTAACAAGTCATTTAGATACAGATGTTGGAGGAAGTTAACAGATTATACAGTAGACTGTGCCAGAAAGATTAGGGAATAGATGATACTTATGTCCTAACAGATGGGTCCAGTGTGGGTGAAGGCAGTGGTAAAGTATGTCAACACAGGTGATTGTAGACATTTAATATCCATTGCACTGGGCATGTGGAGAAAATGGAGGATGCCAACTGGGTGCAGAGGGAGAGAGGTGTGAATGTTGAGGGTAGAGTTGAGAGGTTAATGTCCATTTCACTGGACATGTGGAGAGAATGGAGGATGCTAACTGGGTCCAGAGGGAGAGAGGTGTGAATGTTGAGGGTAGAGTTGAGAGGCAGGGTTAGATTGAGATGGTTTGGGAGGAAGGATCTTGACTGGAATGTATTGGTGTTGTGATGAGGAGGGGTAGATTGAGATGGTTTGGGAGGAAGGATCTGACTGGATTGTATTGGTGTTGTGATGAGGAGGGGTAGATTGAGATGGTTTGGGAGGAACGATGGAACTGGAGTGTATTGGTGTTTTGATGAGGAGAGGTAGATTGAGTTATAAATTTAAGTGCATCCTGTATTATTTGTTCCCTTGCTTCCTGCCCCTCCTCACCCCATCATTAGGCGGAAAAGATCAGATGAAGGAAAATGAAGATTGTTCCTAGATAGTTCACTGTTTGCATTTGCTTAACTTGAATAGGGAAGTAACATTATACTGTATAGGAAGAAATGCATTGGCTACCAGGCAGATATGGGTGTTAACATATTTCACTGAGAAACTTATTTACTAGAGTAGAGCCCTTAACTTAGTTTTGGGGTCAAGGTATCTGCTTTTTAATCTGGGGTACTTGAGGCTGAAATTGCCCTTCTGCAGCCCACCATTCTCCTTTTGAGAGAGAGGTACTTGTACACAGCTGTATGGCAAGAACTGATAGTCCTTGAATTGGATGGTTTGATACAGCTTTCAATTATGTCCTTCAGCACAAGAGTTAACTAGTGTTACTGTTTACTGTTGTTGTAGTTTATGGGTTGAATTGTGAAGGATATTTGCACTTCAGGGCAGTTGGACGAGGGCAGCTTGATAGCAGAGGAGGCCACCCCTGCTGTTACGTTGTGTGGTGGTAAACATTCTCCACCACCACCACCACCACCTGTGCTGTAGGGGAGCAACTTGGCTGGATACTAAAAAGATGAGTACCTTTAACAATGTTATACTTACCCACTTAGGTGCCAGGCTGTTGAAATAACCATTGATGGACCCAGTGGAGTGTTTGGTACATCTTGTATAGTTTTCTGTAAATCTTGCTATGGTACTGGCTTTTGTTAATTGGAGTTACTTGCAGTAGGTGTGTACCAGTTAATTGACAGTGCTAATTACTATTATTATTATTATTGTAAAGTTTGGCATAAGAACTTAAAGTCAGAAGTTAGAATTGTGGAAATGGGATTAGAGAGGAATGTGTGTGTGGAGTTTGTAGAATGGATAGGATAAAAAATAATGTGATTTGTGAAAAGCGTGAAGTAAGGAAGTCTGTCACTAATAAGACTTGAAGGGTGTTTGCTTGGATGGTATGGTTATGTGGAGAAAATGTATAGGAATAGAGTAGTGAAAAGGGTATATGTGACTGATGCCACATTTAATACTGTCACATCTTGCTCATACAGTATCATACAAAATTAACTGGGAAAAGTGCAAGATGATTAGGATTTATTATTATTATTTAGTGGTAGGTGGAGACGCCCACCATCCACTCACTCGATGTAGTGCTGCTCTCGGGTGTCTGCTCTTGGGTGTCTGCTCTTTCCTCCATCCTTCTTTCCTTCAATCCTCTTCTGTCTTTCCTTCATTCTTTCCTCTTCCTTCTGCCTGTGGGTGACTCTACACTCCCTCTTCTGTCTTTCTTTCCTTCATTCTTTCCTTGTCCTTCTGCCTATGGGTGCCTTTACACTCCCTCTTCTGTCTTTCTTTCCTTCATTCTTTCCTCTTCCTTCTGCCTGTGGGTGACTCTACACTGAGTGACAAGCCAAATAGGTTTCCTGTACACCAGGAAACTATTTACTACGCTGCAATCGGATTGAGCCAATCGCTCATCGCTCATTTTTGAAGGCTCCAACATGCTTGCATGTGTCGGCCTTGGTCACCTAATGGCGGCTCTCCATGCTGCTCGATCTCTGGCAGCCTCCCTATTCAGTCCCTTAACCCTTAAGTCACATTTAATGACCTCATCCCATGTCTTTCTCGGTCTACCCCTCCCAACCCCTCCCCCAATATTAACACCTATCACCCTCTGTACCCAATTATCCTCCCCCATCCTCTCCACATGCCCAAACCACCTCAGCCTGCCTCTCCTCATCACAACACCAATACACTCCAGTCCCATCCTACCTCTCAACTCTTCTATCGTAAGCCCAGCCCCCCCCAGGCCTTGCACGCAGGGACGCACTGCACATCCACCTAATCATTGTCATTTCTGTACGTTTGAACCTGCGAATATCTTCTTCCTTTACTGCCCAGGTCTCACTACCATACAGCATCACACTCCTAACACATGCTGCATACAAAGACCCCTTAGCACGTAAGGAGAGTCCTCTCAATGTCAGGAGAGGCAACAGCTCCCTGAACTTCTTCCAACCACTTCTCACTCTAGCAACCGAGCTAACTCCAGCCCCACCTCCGGCACCTAACATGTCTCCCAAATAACAAAACTCCTCCACACACTCAAGAGACTCACCTGCAAGTTCAACCCTCTCACGCCTAACAATCTCCTCCTGCTCTCCCCGACACACCGCACACATGAAATCAGCATTATCTCGCAGTCTCGCCAATGAAGGTTTATATCCAAGGGGTGGTTGGGGTTTATTGTTCACCTAATGCCATTCAGGGATTAGTGAGGCAGGTCACTCATCTTAAATGTCAGGATCAACTTGCCTAGCCCTGGGCTCCTACTCTCCTCTGTGGGGTGACATAGGATTGGATAATGAATGAATGAAAAAAATGTTAACGATATCCCAGGAAGTGATCATTGCCACCCCTTGGGCCTTGGGTTTCATTCTTAACTTTTCCATATATAATTTTATTAGTGTTTGGAGAGTTGCAGCAGAAATCAGACAGCCAGTATTACCCCTTCACTAAAGAAAATATCCCCAGAGCTGGATAAAACCATTGGGTGTGGCCAGGAGTGAATTAACACAACAGGAAGCTGCCTTACATTCTGCTGTAACGATTTATTGTAGGGGTTAAACCTAAGTCGGTTGGAGACACCTGCATTCAAAGGGAAGCTCCCTAACACCTCTTCCTTAGCTATTTATTTAGGGAAATCAGCCATGTCTTATATGCAGATTTTTGCATTTCCAAGTTCCATTGGTACTTGTTCTCTCAAATGCCTTGATTTTATTTTGGATGGAGAACGACAGTTGGGTGCGGAAGGTGATAAATGGCGGTGTAGGGTTGTGAGAGGCAGACTGAGAAAGACCTGGGGTGAGGTCATGGGGTGTGGCCTCAGGGATAAAGGACTGAATAGGGAGGCTGCCAGAGATTGAGCAGTGTGGAGAGCTGCCATTAGGTTACGAAGGCCGACGCATTCAGGCACGTTGGAGCCTTTATTAACAATACGATAGCAGTATTTCCAGATTCTGTTAATCTTGTACTTTTTGAACTGGAAGATATTGCCTTATTAACCCCATCAGAGCTGTAAGTCCTCCCTAAGTTGTAAAATGCCTGGTGGTGGCCAGAATAAAAACAAAAATGAATCACTAAGGAAGAGGTGCTAGGGAATTTAGGGAGGTTGAATTAATCTATGACTGTTTTTCCATCAGCCAGGGACTGTTTCCCTTTAACCATTGACTAAATAGTGGTGTCCTACTGCCACTGACTTACCCTGGGGATGGGGGGACTGGACACTTGGCCAGTATCCTTGCTTGTCGTAAGGGACAACTAAGAGGAACCTTTTTGTCTAATCTTTCCCTCATTACTGTCCTCTCCTCTACTCCCCCACTTCTTCTTGATATTTCCTTAATTCTTTTGGCCTTTAGTTCCCCCCTACTCCTCTCAGTCTGGACACTGGTATTATGACATGGACAATTTAAGGACCTGCCATTAACACGGCCCCATCCTGCCTTCCTCCCTGTGCTGTAACACCAGACTGTTTCATCCCCAAGCGTCTTCATGGCCAAAGCTGCTTCCATGCCAGTCTTGGTGCCATGTAGCCAGTGTGACTTGGTGCTGGTTCACTAGTCCTTCCTGCCGCCAGTGATAAGCTCGTAAATGCAGTGGTCAGGCGTACTTCACTGAATCATTATTGACTTTGTTCATTTCTTGTTCGGGAAGAATTTTTTAACTGTTCTAGCTTACTCATGGAATGCAAACTTTGAAATAGTCTCCAGAATTACTTCAATAGACATAGATGGATGGATAGATAGATATAGATGGATAAAAAAGCAGACAGGGAGTGTGGTGAATTATCTTAAGTGTATTAGCAGTGGTGACAGTTTTTGCTGTCTTGAAAAATGTTAAGGTGCTGTTGGCTGATGTTTATAATGTTAGGCTGATGTTGCTACTGTATTTACTGTAGATGCCTGGTGGCCCAGTGGGTTTAGGTGGATGTGCTGTGAAATATTACTGGGTCTGTTCACCTGTGGCAAAGCCAGCAAGTCTTGGAGTGGAACTTTTTTTTTCTCTCTCTTCAAGGAAAGTTTAAATATCTGCTCTTGGAGAGCTGAGAGTGATTTTCTTATGAAATACAAAGCTGCTCAGCCTGAAATTGTGTTGATGTATCATGTCAGCTGTTGCCTAAGCTGATTATTGGGTGCATTTTAAGTTGACTTTAGGGAGGCAGTGTAGGAAATACAAAGTTGTTCAGCTTGAAATGTTGATTAGATATGTCAGCTGTTGCATCAGCTGATTATTAAGCAGTTATCAATTTTGGCCGTAAGGAGCCACTCTAATAAATGTTTCACATTGAGTTTCAGAGAGAAATATACACTTTGGCAGCAGGTGTGTGCAGATAGTGTCTTGTTGTTTAGGTACAGAGTTTATACTTGTGGTGTTGAGTGTAGACAATGCAGTTGGCTGCTGTTTGAAGGGTAGTTGTGATAGTGTGGTATATTAGTAAGTGTAGATCAGTTTTGAGTGGTGGGTGCCTTAGCAAGCCCAGCTTAGTATTTCAGTGTTTTGTAGGGGTTCAGTTCCTTCAGATGTAAACACAGCAGCTAATGTGTTCTTGTATTTGCAGGAAACGTGACATCTGACAAGATTTATGAAGATACATGATGACAAGATCAAGCCGTGTGTGTAAATGCATTTGTCCAAGAAGATTGGTAAAGTGTTAAAACTCCATCTCTCTCCTTTTGCTTTAACTTGGCTTAAAAATACCTTGCTAGTCATGAAGAAGGGTTGTGGAAAGGGTTTAATGACCAAAAATTAAAGTAATTTAATCCTAAGTGTTTATCTATACTGGATTAGATAAACTTAGTGATGCTAGTCATCAGTTGCAGTGCAAAGGTTGTAGAGCCAATTATGTTTTTGTTTTTGCTACTGAACTAAGTGAATTAAGCTGTTAGAGGAAAACCCTGGGCCAAGTTAAAGTGAAAGAACTGTAGTTGTGTGTACAGAAAGTCCTCATTTATGCCAGGCTCATATGAAGAAGTGCTGTATTTTGTGCCCAGGCTTATCTCAACATGAACATGGTAGCTGAATTGGCCCTTATCCTGTAGTCTACCATTTTCCTTTGTGGGATGATAGGGAAGTATAAGACTAGTAACCAAGGAGATTCCTGTACATCACCATCCTTGGAGGATAAGGGAGGGAGTTGAGGGATGTTTTGTTTAATGGGATTGTAAAATGAAGGACCAGTTACTTCTGCTACCACAGGCAAATCAACAACCCCTTGCAGGACCACCCCACAAAGTGAACCAGTGTTCCCTTATGATTAACAGTGTCCTGCAGCAGTGAGGTGTGGCCAAGAGAAATAGAAATGACAGGAAAGAAAGGCAGAAGTAGGGAGAGAGGACAAACACATCGGTGAGTTGAAGGTGTAGGCAGTACCACAGTGCAACCTCGATAATTCAAACCTCAAACATTTGGAAACCTCAAGTTGGAATACCATAATTTATGAATTCTCTAATAATTATTTCCCAGTGTTAGCTCACCAATACCCCCAGACACTAGCCTATAAATTGCCAGCTACACTTACCCGATACTAATGTCCTGGGTCGGTATTTATCACAGTCCTTATGATTTTTCACAACCAAGCACTCACATCTCCCAAATCGCTCACAGTTGTAAAAACTTCCTAGGAGTTATTTACCAATGCTCTCAGAGAATCTCACAACTGTGATTATGAATACTCCTAGGACTTGCTTGTGAGTGTGAAAACGTGCTACACTTAACAAAAATGGGCGACCTGTAGGTCGTAAAATAATCTTGTCTGACAGTTATTTACTACAAATATTGGACTATAAATTCAACTAAGAGTATTGATAAGCGAATCTTGACTTTGTTGATTTTCCCAGATTTAATGATATTTGTACTCCAATATACAATTATTATTGGCAACAAAATACCGTTTCTGTCTGAACGCTTCACATTTATGTACTCACACACACAATAAACAGTGATTATCACTGCAGAGGCATACATCAGTTCAGTGTTAGATGGATATGCAGCAGTCTTCCGAACATCACCCACTTGTTCCTTCTTATTGTTGCTGTATTATTTTAACATTCATACGTGAATCAGTTAAACTCGAAACGCCGTACTTCACTCTTTTCCGATCGTTGTGTGGCATAACTTAACCAAGCAAATAGCAGGCATTTACTGTAAAAATGGCCCATAGGAGTAAGCATCGAGCTGTACCGTGTCCAGTACTTCTAACAGTATGTAGAAGACGTGTCAGATGTGTTCTTAATGCTATGTAACTCGATATTTTAGTCACATCCAACCAATGATTCCTTCCAACCTGTTTAGGAATACTTGTACCTCAGTGTCAGAGGTTTAGAAAGTGATGCAAAAGATGAATACCAATACATCCATAAATCATACTTATTAAAAAAAAAAGATTTATGAGGAAAGTAAACATCATGTAATGTTATTTATTGTATTCTATATTATCGGAGAATTTACTAAAATGGAGGAACTGGGGTGAATGTACTACATTATACAAAAGCTTAATGAAAACAGTGCTAATAAAAAATATCGAAACTTTGAGTGATGAAAGCTTTTCAATTACAACAGTGCCATGCACTGTGTTCAAAATTGCCATAGATTTAACAATAATGGAGGAACTGTGAGCCAAAAGAAATGCATTACAGAAAAGCAGTATGAATTTACTGGCAGCTTATGTCTCTACGAGGGTGATAATTCCGTGGACGACGGATTCATTGTTGTTACAGTCGATCGGCCATCTTGCCTCTCTAGCACGTGAAAACTCCCAAGTCCTTGTGACAGCTACCCGCTACTCACAACTGGGACCCCAAGATGTGAATAGTCACAACGCTTGTGAGACATGATAAATAGCT
>JAGKTI010032262.1:0-11938 GCA_018397915.1 Birgus latro
CTAAAGGAATTGCCACCCAGTGACGTCTGTAAAGAGGAGTCGTATTACCTTTTTTTTTTTTTTTTTAATTTGCGGTAAGTCTCTGTAACCGTTACTAATAATTATTGGAATAAACAGTATTTTGTATTTTTTAGTGTTAGCGATTTGTATTAGGCAAGAATTGAACCGAATTGGGTAAACCGCAGAATGATCGTCGTGGTCTGGCTGTGGATGGTTCAGAATTGCTTTAGTGTAGGGTATTAAAGGCAGCTGAGAGACTGAGTTTGAGTGAATGAGGTTGCTTTCTCCTGCTTTAGGACGCCTTTCTGGAGCGAATAACAGCAAAAATGTGTAAATTAAATGTGATGAATGGCTGTGAATTGTTCAGTTCCAGACATGGTATGAAATTACAGTCGCATAAAGATCATACATACCTAAGTCCGTGTCGTAAACAAAACCATTATAGTCACGACTCTTTAGATTTAATTCTTCGTCTGATTAAAGGCCGCCGCATAGTCGAAAAATATAGAACTATATTTGGTGTGATAAGGCAGCGTTTTCTTTACATCCATGTGCCTTAGGTCTGTGTACGCTTCATTGCCACTGGTTTTTGTCAGGTCATCTCATGTCTTTGTTGTCTGTTCCGCCTCATAAATTGTTAAATGCTTTGCCTCCACCTGTGGGAGTGCACCAGACAGTGAACGTGATTTAAACGATTTTTTTTTGGGAATTAGTTGTAAGTGAATTTTAGGTCAGACTGCCGCTGGATATATCTTTATCTGTCAGTATTTATCTTTATCTGTTTCTCTGTCAGTCTGTCCGTCTCTCTGTCTGTCGAACTCTCTCTCTATCTATATAACGTGTAGTATGATAAGTGATTGAATGCCTGGTTCATTTTATTGCCTTCTGTGGTAATAGTTTTACATGTTGTTGTATATGCTCGAGTCAGATAACTTAGTCTCCAGGGATAAATAGCAAAGATGGAGAATGTGACTGAGTGTTCATCTGTGCTATCTTAGTTGACGTTGACTCCGTGAAGTGGGTAACATATTCTTTAGTCTTGCCATCTCCAGACGATTTTAAACAGTTAAGGAGAGATTTTCCGTATTGGAGGGGTTAGAATTAGTCCTCATTAACCTTTTCTTTGCTAGCAGGCCTTCTTACACTGAATAAATAGTGTGATTGCAGCAAAAGTTCAGCTAAAGGAAAAAGGAATCTTGGCTAGGAGGTATGAGTGTGTGAGAGGAGGTGAAGAAGCTCGTCCCCCTACTGTGTTCTTCCTTACACATATCTGCCAGCTGTTAAATAAATAGATTAATACACACACACCCACATACATACACACACACACACACACACACACACACACACACACACTTCATGCTTTCCTCCTTTTCTTCCTGTCTTCCCGTCTTGCTTTCTATTTTCCCTTTCCCTTTTTCATTTTTCCCTCATAGTGAGGACGGAGTCTGTGAGTGTTCTCGGGCTGTCTCAGGAGCTATTTTCATGACCTTTGGCCCCGTTTTTGTGAGATAAGGGTGCAGACGGATTGGACAGAGAGAGATGGCACTGAGGCGGCTTGGTATGAGCATCACTACCACTATTAATACTCCTTGTCCATCCACACAACCAGGGTGTGCATCAAAGGTGACAGAGATACATGAACCTATTGACAACAAAGATGCTGAGAATAACAGAGTAGTTGTTGTTATTATTAACGGCGAGAATGCTGGCTGTAGTTGCCGCAGTAGTATTTATGAAGTTTCGTTCTGTGAATGTGCGTTGAGGGATGTTCATTCGACACACACACACACACACACACACACACAAACAAGCACGCAGGCGCGCGCGTGCGCGTGCGCGCGTGTGATTTCCCCGGTCTCGTTAATGAGACATTGATGGGGCATGCGGCGGTGGCATTACGTCACCATAACTCCGCCATCCTGTAAGAGGAGAGAAGATTAGACAAGAAATGATGAGCTGAGAAGAGAGGAGGGGAAAAAATAGGAGAGGAGAGAAGACAGGAGATAAGAGCAGGGCAGAGGACAACTGAGGAGAGGAAGAGGAGAGATGAAAGTAATGAGAGAAAAGATAAGAGGAAAGGGAAGATCAGAAGACAGATAAAAAGAGAATGGAAGAACAGAAGGGGATGGTTGACTTCGATCTATAGTAATATGAAGTTCTCACTGATAGACGTGGCATGATGTAAGGGTGAAGCGGGAGACATGAGGCATGAGGAAGTAAAAAGTCAACTGTAACATGAGGAAAGAGACTGTCATACTGTGATGATTTTCTGCCACTGTTGCAAAATTGATCTCTCCTGTATATCAGTTGCTTATTCACGTAATGTGGATAGTTTGTAATTAGTCTCCACAGTGTTTTCGCTTGTATTATTAGTCTCCACCTACTACATAGGTGGAGACTTGTTTTTGCTGATATTATCAGTCTCCACTTACTATATAGGTGGAGACTTTAGTTTTTTTCTGGTATTATTTTTGTTATTATTATTCTGGCCTCAGAGTCTTGCGACGATTCCAGGAGAACTGGACTCTGCGCAAGGAATCTGGAGGGCCCAGGTTATGTGTCCTGGCATGGGCCATTGCTGATAGAAAAAAAAAATTCAAATCTCCCCAATTGGGTCAAGGTCACTGTAAGAAATAGTAGGTGGAGGGTAGGACAGTTACAGAGTTCTGGTTGTTATTATCCCTGCTTCAGAATCTCGTGACGATTCCAGAAGAACCAGAGACTAGGCAAGAAATCTGAAGGTCCCAGGTTATGTGTCCTGGGATGGACCATCGCAGGTAGAGAAAAATTCCAAATCTGCCAAATGGGGTCAAGGTCATCGCAAGAAATATAAAATTTTACTTTTGAGGTATTATTGAACTTAGGCTAATTTCCTCTAAATTATGTCAGAGTGTACCTTACCATGACCTATGAACACTACTGAGGTGTCCTGTTCGTGTCTTAGTGACTGTTAGTCAAGGACCTCCATCCGGAACTGGAGGTGGAGACTAGTGACTGTCTGGAGGACAGTTACAGAGTTCTAGGTATTGTTAGTGACTATAAATGAAGCTCACGTATGGAATTCCCATTGGAAGACTGAGCTTTTCATTAGTATACTCAGTCGGTAATGAATGTGCCTCAATGGTCCCACTGCAAAATAAGTAAAACTGATAGTAGCAAGAATTAAGTGGAAAAGACATCATGATACACAAAGGTTAATGATGCTTATAACCCTTTATCAGTGGAAGAGTTCCTTCAAGTGTCAAGTGGTAGTAACAGGAAAAAATAAGACAGGAATACTGGTAAAACTGAGAATGTGAAGATGTAGGCTGTGCAGGTATCCATTTTTTGATGGTCATTTATAGAATAGATGTGAATGTAAAATGTGGTTAGCCTGCATGCCACAATACAGAGCTCACTTATGATTAGACAGAGGCCAGACACATTTTACTTTGATCATGGATTCTAGAAATGACAGTGAGAAGTTGGAGACTTACAGATAACAAGGTGGGCAGCAAGACAGGGTGAGGAATTCCACCCAGATATATTAGTGTCTGGGGGTGACTTACTGGGGAAATTTAGTGGTGCCATGTATTAGAGTCACTTTGGTAGGAGAAGGAGGGGGAAGAAGAGTGTTGTGGTGTAGGGTAGGGGGTGTGGAAAGGGTGTGCCTGTGGAGTGTACAGGGGTGGATTGTGTGGAAAGATGTGCCCGAAGGGTGTACAGGGGTGTGTGTGTGTGTATGTGTGTGTGTGTGTGCTTAATAAAGTGCCTGTGCATTCCTTTTTTTTTTTTTGTAGCAGTATTCTACATATTTCAAGATGAATGGGAGTCACGATAGGAAAACATAAAAACGTCAATATCTATCGCAGATTATTGTCTGATTCCAACCCATCATTACAGGGAACTCTGAAATAGTCTATTAATAGTAGAAAGATTGAAAAAGGAAAGTCATCATTATCATGTTGAAGTACTGTACTTAATTAAAAAAAAAAAAATCCACCTCACACAGACCTTATGTCTATCCTCATCACATATACCACATTGCTGTTGGTGTTGTTGCCTCAGGTTCTGAAATGTGAAACTGGTAAAGTGCAGACTTAATTTATCCTTTTCCTTCAGTCCACCATCCTCCTTTTGGAGGATGGGAAGAGGGAGTTAAGGGACATTTGTATAACAAGGCTGTGGATCTGCACAGTTATAGCAGTGCCAACACATGAAGGTGTCCCTCTCAAGCCCCATATGCCATGTTAAATCAGTACAATTGGATTTTTTTTTATTTTAAACCCAGTAACTTTTGTAGCAGTCATTTTTGTTGATTTATTTATCTGTAATCGTCTGTCAGTATTTTCCATTATGGTACCCATTATTATATTCATCTGTTTGTCTTTTGCAGCCTCTCTATCTGCCGCCTGTCTTTCTCTTTATCTGTCAGTCAATCTATGTCCGTTTATTTATCAGTCTGTTTGTGTCTATAAACTTGTCAGTCAGTCACTCGTTAATCATTTCATCCTTCACTCACTCCTTCCAGTTATCTATCTATCTTTCTATGTCTGTCAGTTCATCTATTTGTTTGTCTGTATCTGTCTATATCTAACTGTCTGTGTATCTTTAGTATTCACCTGCCAACCTGTGAACTGCATTTAAGAAGCAAGCATGGAGAAATGTAATAAAAATACCCTAAAGTCTTTTTCTTTCCTCCCCAGGGGGCTTGAATGTGCTTCAACTGCTGCTGAGCTTTGCGGTGGGTGGGCTGTTGGGAGATGTGTTCCTTCACCTCCTTCCTGAGGCATGGAGTATGGCCATGGAAGGTGAGTGGTGCTCTATGTGCTTTGTGAGTAATTTTAGTGCAAATACTTTGTGATAGAGAATATAGAATACTTTTTTAGTATGATAACAAAGGTTCCTCTCATGATATTCAGTTACTGGTACAGTACTGCTTTTACGTACCTTTTAGTATTTAAGAAAAATTGTTCACCCTCAGTGTCACGTATCTTAGCCCATTGAGTGGCCTTTTTTTTTTTTTTTCTTCTTCTTCTTCTTCTAATGCACAAATCACATTCAGTACTGTACTTTACTGTTTATTTTTTTATTATTTATTTATTTATTTTTTTTCAGCGGGAGCAAACACTCATGAAGCATTTACACAAGTTGGTCTGTGTGTGCTGGCAGGCATTTTTGTCTTCATCATAGTGGAGATGATGGCAGGCCATGATGGTGTTCCACCTCAGAATAATAACAATAATAATACTAAAGGGGATCCTGCCATTACCAAGAAAGAGGTTAGTACATTAGTATCAGTCCTGTTTGTGATATCATAGCTGATAAATTGAAATTATAGCACCATCAGTTAATTTCTAAGTATGAGTATGATTATTATAATTTTAGAAATTGGTTATAAATTTAAATTCAATACTTTACTGAATAACGTAAAAGATTAAACTAAAAAAAAAAAAAGGCAGCAAATCTGTTTATTATTAAACTTTTGACTTTGAGAGATCCTTCCTCACTTGAATTAAATTATCTAGCAGTAGCCACATTATTTTGGAAGCTGATGTTTTACTGTTTTAAGGGAGTATCATGGTTTTAACACTTTTTGTATGAGAGATCCATCCAAACAAAAGAAAGTTGATTTACAGTATCAGCAATGAAATGGATAACCTACCATCTTACTGATATTGCTGATTGATTGAGAACAATAAAGTGGCTGGCAGAACAAGAGAAAGAAAGAAAAGATAGAAAATAAAAAAAGGAGTCAACAACAAAAGCTGTATGTGAGAAAAGAGTTGTGCAGTGGAAGAGGATTTGGAGAAAGAACACATGCAGAGAGTGTAAAGACCAGGTAGCCTGGTTGACTTTTCTGTTGTTGTAGAGGAGCTCCTGGAAGGGAGTAAGTCATCAGGAAGACAGAGTGTTTCGTTTAGATTGTAAAGGCTCCAACATGCTTGAATATGTTGACCTTGGTCACCTAATGCCGGCTGTCCATGCAGCTCGATCTCTGGCAGTTTCCTTATTCAGTCCCATATCCCTGGGTTCACCTTCAATGCCCTCGTCCCAGGTCTTTTTTGGTCTGTTTCTTGCAGCCCTACCCCTAATATTAACACTTCTCATTTTCTGCACCCAGTTATCATCCTCCATCATCTCCACATGCCCAAACCATCTCAAGCTACCTCTCCTCATCACAACACCAAGGCACTTAAGTCCCATACAATGAACACTTCTTGCTTTCTGCACCCAGTTATCATATCCCATCCTCTCCACATACCCATACCATCTCAATCTAACTCTCCTCATCACAACACCAATGCACTCCAGTCACTTCCTACCTCTCAACTCTTCCATTGTAAACCTAGCCCCCCCCCTCCCCTGCCATGCCTCACACTTAAGGATGCACCTAATCATTGTCATTTTTGTACATTTGAGCCTGCGAATACCCTCTTCCTTTTCTGTCCAGGTCTCACTACTGTACAGCACTACAGTTCCAACACATGTCATGTTTAGAGATACCTTAGCACAGAGGGAGAGCCCTCTAATTGTCAGGAGAGGCAACAGCTCTCCTGAACTTCTTCCAACCACTCCTCTCTCTTTCAGCAGAACTAACTCCAGCCCCACCTCCAGCACATAACATGTCTCCCAAGTAACAAAACTTTTCTACACACTCAAGAGACACCAGCAGGATCAGTCATTTCATGCCTGACAATCTCCACGTGCTCTCCCTGACACACGGACAAATAGAAAGTGTTGCTGTGTGTAGTATTCACTCCATCTATTTAGTTTTATATTCACTCAACCTGCATAGTATTATTTTAAGCCCATTAACTAAATCCTGTTGTCTGTTATCACCAGTGTTATGGCATATTTAAAGTATTCCAGTGTTTCAGAGTTATCTGTCAGTAATTTGTCTTATTGATTTTTTAAAAGTAGATTACAGTATTTTATTCTGTATTCTTATGTGGTAGGTGGGGGCGCTCACCATCCACTCACTCGATGTAGTGCTGCTCTCGGGTGTCTGCCCTTTCCTCTCCTCATCCTTCTTTCCTTCAATCCTCTTCTATCTTTCTTTCCTTCATTCTTACCTTGTCCTTCTGCCTACGGGTGACTTTACACTCCCCCTTCTGTCTTTCTTTCCATCATTCTTTCCTCGTCCTTCTGCCTGTGGGTGACTCTACACTGAGTAACAAGCCAAATGGTTTCCTGTGCACCAGGAAACCATTTACTACACTTGGTGGTAACCATATAACCAAATTTTGGTGCCTGCTGATTTAGTGGGTAATTATGGCGCTCCAATCGGATTGAGCTGGTGAAGGTTCATATCCAAGGGGTGGTTGGGGTTTATTGCTCATGTAATGCCACTCAGGGATGAGTGAGGCTGGTCACTCTCATCTTAAATGTCAGGACCAACTTGCCTAGCCCTGGGCTCCTACACTTCTCTGTGGGGTGGCATAGGATTGGACGATGGATGGATGGATATTCTGTATTCTTGCTTGCCCCACACACTGATTTCACATTCCAGGTGACAGGGTACCTTAACCTCATAGCCAATGGGATTGATAACTTCACACATGGGCTGGCAGTGGCAGGCTCATTCATGGTGTCCCACAAGACTGGCGTTCTCACCACTGCTGCCATTCTCATACATGAGGTGCCACATGAAATTGGAGACTTTGCTATTTTGTTGAAGTCAGGTATGTACATTTTGTGGCTCTGAACTTCCAAGAAATTAAGACTGATTTTGATATATTAGGTATAGACAATTTGTACTTTTGTAAGGCAACATTGTTTTTCCATACTGTTTATCATCAGAAATTTTATTTTATTTTATTGTTTGTATAATATGGTGGCATTTCCATTTACATACCAGTACTGTATTGTACAATATATACATAAGATTTTTAATACAGTATTGTGATGATAATTTGTTTCATTCTCACTAGAGCTGCTCCATTCAAGGTTCTGTTACTACACAAGTACTGTACAGTAATTGATATTTCCTGTACGTTAGTAATATTGTCTTCATTGTCATATAGTATTGTTTAATTGATGTTTTATGAAATGTGACTAATAGAGCCTTTGTGCAGTATTGGCATAGGATTTTGCTGGCCTTTAGTTCTTGTGGAAGCAGCCTTGTACTTTGAATGACATGTGAAGTGTGAGGGCAAATGGAACAGTGACTGCCTAATTCAGACTGATTCATGTCCACAGTATAATGAGACAAAAGTACCTTTTTACTTCTGAATATGTGAAAGAGAATAGGGATAATAAGAGTTTAAGGTCAACCATCCCTTGTTTTAGACATGTATTTTATGTTTTTATTCTTGCAAGAACCTAAGCTGATGACATTTCCAGGGTTCACGCGATGGGAGGCAACAAAGGCTCAGCTGTATACAGCTGGTGTTGGACTGGTTGGGGCATTGGTCACACTCTACCTAGGCACCTCAGACATTCTAGGTATGGTGACAACTCTCTTTATCAGTGTTTCTGGATATTTGTGTGTGTGTGTGTGTATGTGCGTGTATGTGTGTGTGTGTGTGTGATAGTTGATGAGTATGTGAAGTGTGTAGAATGAATAGGATAAGTGGACTAAGGAAGCCACGTAGAAATAAAGCTGAAGAGAGTTTTTCTATAATAGTATGACTGTATGGAGAGAATGGATAATGAAAAAGTAGTGAAATAAGTAATGTGAGATGGGAAGAGATACAGTAGGCCAGGAAATATGTGGATGGATACGGTAAGTGTGTACAGAAGCAACACAGAACTAAGGAATTGATAATGGATTTAGTTATTAGGATAATTGTGTATGGAGGAGCTCATGGAAAGTGTTTGGCACCCCTTTTTTAACTTGATAGTCAGTGTACAATATATATATATATATATAGTGAGGGAGTTTTATGAAAAATACCAGTATAAAAAACATGTGCAGATGGTTAGGCCTGTGGGATGGTATCAGGATTCTAGGGGATAGAATGTTGTGTGAATTGATGTCTGGCCCATTTCACTGGGACTGATGTTGTCCATTCTCCCACTTTCACACCTTTTTCTTTCCATGTTTGTGTATCCAGTTTCACCTCATCTGTAGGTGGGGAAAAGGGTCAGGATGATGATGATGATGATAATGATCTTGTGACTTAGTGATCACAAACATTTTCTTTATGAAAGTGGTGGTTGCTCTAGTGGTGGTGGTGATTTTGGTTGTCATAATATAGGTAGAGGTGACAGTACAATTGATGGTGGTAGTGGCTTTGTTTACTTTAAGTTTTGCCAATGGTTATGATTATAATGACAGTGGTGAGAGACAGTAGTGAAGCAGTGCTGAATTTGTCATCTAGTTATCCTAAATATTTCAAGTAGTTAGTATTTTCTCTTTCACATTCAGGTAGCTCACTTTATTACATTCCAGGTAATGTGAGACAGTTTAATCAATTTCTAGTGAGTACTGGAGACTGAGTGTGATATTGATATGATATGAAACAAATACAGTATAAGGTATTTGGGACTGTAGTTATTGTATACCATATTTTCATTTTTGCATTGGTCAGGTGGAGTGCACGTATATATCCTGGGGTTCACAGCAGGAGGGTTCCTGAACATTGCATTGGTGACAGTGCTGCCTGAACTGCTGCAGGAAGAGCGGCCAGCCCAGTCATGTGCCCAGCTGCTGTGTCTTCTGCTGGGCACCCTTACCATGGCTACTCTTGCCCTCGTCTGCTGATGATCCCACCTTTCTTCTTGCCTTAAACTCAACCACTGTGTTTCCTTATATTCTTGTTGTACTCTAACCTCCGCCTTCATACTTAACTCCGTGATCTGGGTGACATCTTTTGAAGTTTATTCATGCTGCTGCCAGGCAATATTATTAGACTCAGGCAGGGCCTCACTTGTATTGAAGGGGTTTATTAAGGCTGTATCTAATCCCTCTGGCTTGAAAAGTCTATTCTGATCTGAATAAAATTGTCAGGGGATGGCATGAATGTAATGAAATAACATCACTGGACTCAGTGGGTTAAATCCATCACTCTCCTTTCTTCTTGAAGAGTTCCTCATTACCTCAGATACTCTCTCCTGTGCTACTTATATTCTTGATAGGTTAAGGTGGATGTATATGCTGACCATTCCCACCACAAAGAAACAAAAGACAGTACACTGCATTAACAACTTCCCAGCATCACATATAATGCTTTGAAAACATCCATCACATTCACCTGACACTGCACTTCATGAGCATATACATATGATTAAGCAAATGGCCATTACATCCATCTAAAATGTTGAACCAAGCAGCATCTTCTCTGAAGTCCCACCAGACATCGATCCCAAAGAAATTGTGCTTCTCAGGGAGCCTTGAGTTCACTTAGCCAGACTACAGTGTTATCATCACTTTTTAAAAAATTATTTATTTATTTATTTTTTTAATACTTAAGCATCAAAACAAAATGCAACTCAGACATTCCTCTGTGGCCTTCCTGTCCTGTCACATAACAACACAGCAACAAAGCAGCTCACCTCATGCGCCTCTCTCGCAACATGACAGCCCTTTAAGGTAACCATGGTTAAAGATCTCTGAGAATGCCAGTTTAAAGGGGCTGGTTTCCTTTAGTCCGTTGGGTTCGTTTCCAGAGGCTGGGACTTCAGCAAAAACTTTTATGTATTGGTCTTGCTGATCCAGTGATACTAAAGCCTTTTCTTTATCATTATTTAGTCCTTTAGTCTTTTATATTAATATAAGTATTATCACTTACTTGTCATTTTAAGGTTGAGTTTCATACCACAACTTGTTTTACAAATCTACATATATATAAACTATTTCTATCTGTCTGTCCATTTTTCTGTCTATCTACTTCTGCCTGTCTGTCTATCTGTGAGTATACTAGTACCTTTTTGTCATAAACCTGCCCAGTATACTCCTTCACTGTTCTCTGTAACTGCTTAAGACGAGAACTACTCAGCCTTTCACCTTGTCATCTCCTAATCTCTTGTGTCTTTTCTCCCATAAACTGTATTATGCCATATTTAGTGCAGTATTTATTACAATGTACCCATTGTAATTTAGCAGTTACAAAGAGTAGGATAGTCATTTATGCATTTTCATTTTCACTTCACATTATTTATGTGAAGTATGATAAAGGTACTACCTTAAATCATTTGGCTATACAGTACTTTTATTCAGTACAGTGCAGTACTGATATATACAGTAGGCGCAGAAAGTGTTGACGCCATCTTAAAAAAAGAAAGCATTCTTGTGGTTAGCAAGGAGAAACAAATAAATTAACACTCACCATTGAATTTAGTATTTACTGGCATTCCCCTTCACCTTTATTATCTTCTTAAGGCGTCTGGGGAGACTGATGGCGTAGTTTTGCAGAACAGACGGACTAAAACTGCTCCATAGCTGCTTAACTGCAGCCTCAAGTTTAGGCAAAGATGTGCCGCTTCATGTGCACCCATAAATTCTCAATGGGATTGATATCCGGGCCAATCTCAAATAAAGGGAACCTCACAGTTTGTTAGCCACTGTTTCACTGACTTTGCAACATGTGCAGGGGCAGAATCTTGCATAAATACTCTTGCCTTGGTTTTATCAAAAGTCACTTAAAACATCACATAATAGCTCCAAATAATTGTTCTGGTTCACTTTTTCATTTGCAGGTAGAATTACCAACTCACCAACACCATAATATGTAAAGCAGCCCCAAGCCATGAATGAGGCTGGGTATTTAACAAACTTGGAAGTGTACTTAGGATCCAGGGGGTCACTGCCTGGTTTGCGGTACACTCGTGATGAAGGGGTACCAGTGACAGTAAATGTTGACTCATCACTCCAAAGCACAGTTTTCCATTGCTCCTCACTCCAGGCAAGATATTTCTTACAAAAATTTACTCTCTTTTTCTTCTGAAGTGCAGTTAGCAGTGGTTTTTTACGAGCACAAAAACTCCTGTAGCCCAGATCGTCATGCAACAG
>JAGKTI010032263.1:0-11938 GCA_018397915.1 Birgus latro
GACAGAGAGAGAGAGAGAGAGAGAGAGAGAGAGAGAGAGAGAGAGAGAGAGAGATTATATGTAGAAATGTAATATGTATTATTTTCCCTCAGAATGCTGCTCTTCAAAGGATGGAGTTATGTGAGCAGAGAGGAAAGAACTGTTTCTGTGAGTGGGTGGGGATGGGGCTTAACGGAGAGTATTGGGTTATGGAAAAAATATTATTGTTTCCGCTGAGTCTGTAGTTGTTTGGTGGAAGTGTCTGGTCAGGAAGGTGTGGGGTAATGTAAATATTGATATGGAGGCATTTTCAAAACTGTTAATAGTAATGTTTCTTGTGTTTCATCCACTAAAGTTTTGTGTTGATACTGTTGCCTGACCTTAATACTCATGGCGTCCTTTTCAGAACTGTGAATACCAGTGTTTCTTATACTGTAACTAAAAGATTT
The DNA here is from genome assembly GCA_018397915.1 of Birgus latro. Lineage (NCBI taxonomy): Eukaryota > Metazoa > Arthropoda > Malacostraca > Decapoda > Coenobitidae > Birgus > Birgus latro. The sequence continues at coordinate 429 of JAGKTI010032263.1, forward strand.
GTATTGATGTTATTGTTGCACGACTTCATAATATTCACAGTAACACTTCATATGCACTTCCTGAAAGCTTCGTGCCTTCGCTTCACAGTAGAAATGTGTACCCCTTTAATAAATGCATTTCATACTGTGCGCACAGTGGCTTTTTATATATTCTGATAGTTATAATTCTCCCACTTGCCTTAAAATATCGCCTTCAAATTTCACCTTTTACTCCTCTCTCCACAGCATTTCATATTCCACTTTATTATGGCATTTTTTTTGCACGCCACAGGAGCTGTACATATTCAGTTTTGAAAGAGTTTGAGCATTTTTGTTTTAACTTCATGATAAACTCTCGTATTCACATCACAGTAGCTTTTAATAATAACCACAAGAGCAATAATATTAATTTTAAAGATCATTTCAACGTTTCCATTTTAATTTTGTAGTACCAGTTCATGTTCCTTATACAAAAACATTTCACAATAATCGCCACATCAGAAATATTCAGTTAAAGGATTATTTCAGCATTTTCTTTTCACTCTATTGTAACACTTGTATAAATATATTAAAGCATATTTCACAATTTAATTTTATCCTTCCAGTAACACCATATTTACATCCCAGTATCATGTATAATAACCAGAAGAGCAGAAAAATTCAGTCCAAAGAGCACTGCACCGTTTTATTTTTCACTTAAATGGCTGTTCATACTCACGTTACAATGGCATTTCATGATAGCCACATATGATCAGATATGCAGTGTAGAGATCATTTTATCATTTTCACTTTCTGTTAACATTTTTTTTTTTTATAATTAAGCTGAATGAGGATTGGGACATTTGAATTTTATCTTTACAGTCATAATTCATTTTTCCATAACATTAGCATTCCATCTTCGCCTCACGCCAAACTGTCTCACATTCTCTTCACAATAATATCTTCACCTGCATCCTCTCTTTCTCTCTCTCTCTCTCCACCTCCTGTGTTTGCATGAAAGGGCTCCGACGCTTGCAATAGAAGAGAGAGAGATAGAGAGAAAGAGAGAGAGTATAGGAATTATGTGCTGTATACATGCGTAAGGTTGTGTGTGTGTGAGTGTGTGTGTTTCGATGTATGTGTGGATGAGTGTGTGTGAGTGCGTGTATGTGCGCGTTTGTCAACAGAATATTCCACAGTTAACCGCTCGCTTCCCACCCACCCTCTTCAGATATCAGTGAGGAAGTGAGGTGGGATGGGAGGCTAGGGAGGTGAGGGTAAGGTTGTGAAGAGATGAGGGTGGGAGAGGGGTGTGGAATGATTGGGGTTTAGGGTGAGACTGTCAGAGAATATACAAAGTTAGTTTAGGAAGTGAGGGTGAGGGAGGTGTTGGACAGAGTGAAATAGGTAACGGCGACTGTGTGTGTGCCAACGTAATAGAGTGAGGATGACGGAGAAAATAAAGTGAGAATGAGAAATGAAGGTGGAAAGAAAAGAGGTGGGAATTTAGGGAGGAACGGGTTTAAATGTGAGGAGTTAGTGGGGTGGATCTGTGTGTGTTTGAGAGGTGTGAGGATATAGGTGTGAGGAGTGTTGTATGTATGTATTCATGTGGGAAAATATGCGGCTGTTGGTAAGGGCTTATTATAAATGAATTATGGTTAAGTGACTATGAAATGTTAGTGTAATTGTGTGTAAAAATAATGTTGGGTATGAGAGATACGGGTATGTAGACTATGTTGCTGTGTGGGTGGGTAGGTAGAGATGAGAGTGAGAGAGATGAGGATGTGAATGTGAGAGAAGAGGACCGGAAATAAGTGCGGGTATATGTGGGAATGTGGATGTAAGGAGAAGAGGACTGGAAATAAGTGTGGATATATGTGGGGATGTGGATGTAAGGAGTGACTGTAAATGAGGGAGGGTAATTGGAGGAGTGTGGATGTAGATGAGGGTGTTAGGGAGGTGATATGAGTGAATTATGGTGTGAGGGGTGGGTGTTTAGTGAGTGGTTTGGGGTATTTTTCATAGGGAAGGGTGTAGCTGTGGGTGTAGATGAGTATGTGAGGTGGGTGGTATTTTTTTTTTTTTTAATCCAAAGAAGAAGGAACTAGAGGCCAGGAGCGCGTAAATTGATCCTTCCAAGAAAAAAACAATGATAACAGAAAGCCAGATTCAAGATCAGTTCATTTCGAGATGTCTGGACACACTGCGCTTAAGACTTGAGATCATAGGCAGTAAGTAATACTGACATCAGGAGTTAGTTCCAGAGTTGACCTGTTGCATACGTGGAGGACAGGGAGTAACGGTTAACTCTTGCATTAGAGAGTTGGACAGAGAAAGGATGAGAGTTTTTTGCTAGACGGGTGCCACGCGCCCGCCATAGTGGTGGAGGGATGCAAGCAGACAGTGAAAGGAGGTTGTAGGTGGGTGGGAGGGGTGGGTGTAGGTGTGTTTGAGTGAAGAAAATGTGATTGTTAAGACTGAGTGTTAAAAAGAATGAGATGGGGTGGATATGTAGTGAAAGGAAGTTTTAGATGAGAGTGAGAATAGGTGATTATGTAAGGGAGGGTAAGATGTAGTTAATTGTAAAGGGTGGGTGTAGGTAAGGAATATTTGGTGTGAGGGTTTGTGAAGGAGAAGAAGTTGTTGGTGAGTGTAATTTGTGGGTGTAAGGGAAGGGTGTAGGTAACGGGGAAGGAGGTGAGGAGAGTTATGTGAGGGATTGGAATGTTACGTGGGTGTAAGTTTTGAATATAGCTGCAGGGGAAAGTGATGGGTATGTGTGGACTAGGATGGTGTAGATGAGTGTGAATGGTAGGTGCGGGTGCAGGAGAGAAAATTCGAGGAGGTGGATATGTGAGTAAAAGAAATTCTAGGTGAGTCGGAGGAGAGACGAGTGTGTGAGGAATGGAAGTGTGTAGCTGGATGTAAGAGGTGGGTGTAGGTGCAAGGGAGAGGAGTGGGTGGGCGAGTGTGCATTGTATTCAGCCACCAGGGAACGCCGTGTCTGACAGTGCATTAGGACTTGGCTAGGTTTGGACGTGCTTCAGATGACGGCCGGACTTGTGGTGGCGTGATAGATGTTTGGCACCTGTCTGTGTGAAGTGGGAATGGGAATTTGGCTGTGCAGAGTATGTGGTGAGTAACTGTCTGTGTGAGATTGGAGTTCTGACTTGAGATGGAATTTTATGTGAAGAGGGTATTGCAGTTGTTTTGTCCATTAATGATTTCTGGGCCTATGTCATGGAAGTAAATTTGTCTGTTCATAATTTGTGTAGGTTGGGATTGTGTCTGTTTTTAGCCATTTGGAGTAGAATTATCTGTCACGAGTATGTGTAGGAGAGAATTGTGCCTACTGAGAGTCTGCGTGGGAAATGAATTGAGAGTATGGATTGGAATTTCTGCTGAGAGATAGTGTAGATTAGATTTTTGTAATAGTCTGTTTGGATTCGAAATATGTCTGTCTAGAATTCTGCATGTAGTTTTTGTCCGTTTAATGCCATTGTGGAATGAAATCGTTTTTTCAGAGTCAGGGTGGAGCAGAATTGTCCTTTTAAGAGTCTGTGTGGAGTGTAATCGTGGAAGTTCTGTTGCTTTGTGAGGTCGCATAGTCTAGTCTGCCTATGATTAGTTTGGGTTTATATTGTGTCTGTTGAGGGTCTGTCAGCGAAGTAACTATTTGTGTAAGGAGAGATTGTATGTCAGTAGTCTCTGTATGGAGAACTCTGCTGTGGAGAGAATCTGAAGAGGGACATGTGTAGAACAGAATTGAAACGGGTTATAGTTAGTGACTGGAGTTCATGTGCGTGCGTGCGTGCTTCAGTCCGTCCGTCCGTCCGTCTGTGCTCGCGGGCTTTTGTAAGATAGTACTGTACGTGGGAGTTAAAACTGTGTGTGTGTGTGTGTGTGTGTGTGTGTGTGTGTGTGTGTGTGTGTGTGTGGAAGGGGAGGGGGGCTTAGGTACTTTGCATATGTGTGTGTGTGAACAATAAAGGAACGTCTGTCAGTTTGTGTGGTATGAAGGATATTTCGCATGAAAGCCCTTGTTTTGACTACTAATGAATTTGTGTGTGTGTGTGTGTGTGTGTGTGTGTGAATAGAGTGTATATCTGTAAATTAATTAAAAACACGTTTTCTGTTTCGGTTGCTCTGTATACAGTATGTTAGAGTTGGGAGACTGCCTGGAAAGGAATTTGTTGTTTTAGTTCCCACGTTACTCTGATAACATATTTTATTCCTGTTGCTGCCAGGTGATTTTGTTTACATTAACATTAACCCCTTCAGTCCGATAATTTATCCTGGTGCCTTTAGACACTTTTGTTCAGCTTAGGGGGAGAAATGAGGTGGCGAAGGGGTTGCTGGAGATTGTTTCTAATCTCGTGGGTACAAATTGTTCCTCCAGTATCAACATAATTGATTAAAAGTGAAAAAAAGAATTGAGGAAAAGAAGCCACGCAGTTGAGAAAATAAAGGGAACACCTGAGCATTTACGGGACTGAGGGACGCTATATTAAACTCCTGATGGTCGAGAAGTCTAAATTGAATATAATCGGAGGTTGCAAGAATGAAATAAAACATAACTTCATTGGATGTAAGGAAAGCGACTTATGTTCATTATTCTATTTTGACGACCACCACATTCCGCACGAAACATTCTTGACTCCACAGATGATGGATAATTTCAGGAAGTCCATTATTCTTAGCCCTGCTTTCATGATGATTGATAAAACCGCTTGCCACTGAAATTGCTCTCTTAGTCATTATTATTTTATTCTTATTGTTGTCTTTGTTGTGTGCACATATTGTTGTCTTTGTTGTCTGCACACTTTAAGAAAATACATTATTTTTCCTTAGATATCGCTGTTTTTTTTTTTTCCTAATTTGTCCTTAAACTGCAATCTCCCCTTACTGAATGCTGAGTTGTAACTAAAGATTAGCGCTATGATGCTAGTCACGAGAAACTGCTATGGATGGATGTAGAGCCGTAGTATTTTTTTTCAACTGTTGAACCACGTGGAATAAACAGCAAAAGAAAATTGGGCCAGATCAGGGTGAAAAGAATATTGCTGTATTGATCATTCTGAATACCTTCGCATCCCTCTTAGTTGTTATTTAAATGATCCTGTGTATTACCATGCACAAAGCCACTCCCAGCAAAGAAGGCTTAAAGATCCATTATTCCTTGCTACCATCGTACCACAGAGAGAGTCCAAATTAATTCGTATGCGTTTCAGCCCACGAAGTATATGCAGAATACTGATACAGCTGTTTCGTGCATTGGAACTCAGGTGATGTGGGCTCTAAAACTGGCTGGTTGGTGGAAGGGACCTTATTCCACGATAGTACGTGTGAAAAATGTTAGTGTCTTTGGGAATGTGCTTATTTATTCTTGGTACATTTCGAAGTATTTTGGGGAATGTGTGTGTGTTTTTTTTAATTCTTGGTACATCTCGAAATAACCAGATCTTGAAATAGGCTATTGATTATCTTGTTTTTGTTTTATACTTGGAGGGAACAGTCTTACAGGTTCCTTCTTCCATGCAAAGAAAAAGACATTAATGTATATTGCTCATGCGTACAATATAATAAATGATTAATTAAAAGTAAATGTCATCTGAGGGAATTCCTGACATTCAAAGGTTTCAGATCTAGATAAACCCTTTTGGTTATGTGGACTCATATGGGGACGGTATTCAGGCGATGGTATTCAGCCGAAGAAATATTTAGTAGTAAAGCTTTAAACCCGTCAACATAAAGACGTCAGTTTTATTTTGTTCTTGCTGCTTGCTGACAATTTGAAGTAGGTCAGAATAGACTTTTTGGACTGGAGAGGTTTTATATAGCCTTCATTAACCCCTTCACCGGTCGAGTCCTCCCTTGATCAAACAGAATTTTTTAAATTATTGGATATTTATAATTCACTTGACTGAAGAGAGTAACAAAAGGATGGGAAACTGCATGGCAGAATGGAAATCTAAAATAAAAGTTGGAGACGTACCAAAAGAGTGCAACATCCTGACTGTACAGGCGTTCTGAAGGCCAAACCTTTGACCTTGTTCTTTGTCGTTAACCTTTGATCGATTATTCTCAAAATCGATATGCATTATCCTTGTCTTGCCCTCAACCCTTCTACAAGTTTGGTCTGAGTGGAATCAAAGCTGAGTTTACCTTGCCCTGTAACCTTGACCTTTGACCAGTTAATCAAGGACAACTTAATCCTTGTTTGATCCTCAGTCCTGCCACCAAGTTTGGCCCAGATCGGATCATAACCAGCGTACATGTAACCCTGCCCTATGACCGTGATCTTTATCCTTATCTCCAAACTTTAGTGCGTTGTTCTTTTGATGGTCCTGTATCATTATTTCAGGTTTGGTTCAGTTTCATGCAATAATTTTTCCATAATGATGCTAACAGACAGACAGGCACACCGACAGAAAGACCAACAAAGGGAGCCAAACGCGTAACTTCCTCTCACTACGTACGTGGAGTCAGTGAAAGGAAAGCAAGATTTTATCCATTTGTGTGGGGAGCTCCGACGGTGAAATAGAGCCGCGAGTTCCGAAGACTTTAATGTTGAATGAAGGGTTGCATGAACCATTATGTTGTTGAGTATTTTGAGGACGGTTTCTCCTCATCTTGTATCATGTGTATGTGTGATTCTGGATTATGTCGACCTTATCTATGCAAATTGGAAAATGAGTGTCGGTGATGATGGTGTTGGTATGATGATGATGGTGATGGTGGTGGTGATGATAATTTGTCTGATATGTTGCCTGTTGCTGTGAGTTTCGGGTGCATATTACGGTGTAAATATGTATCTTACGCAATAATTTGTTCTTATGCAAATTATTTATGATGGGAATGTGTAGGTAGTTGTTGCATGAAGTATTTTTTTTCTTTCTCTGCCACGCAAGTTAATTTCTTGCCTATATTAATTCTAATATGAATCATTCCGTGTGTGTGTGTGTGTGTGTGTGTGTGTGTGTGTGTGTGTGTGTGTGTGTGTGTGTGTGTAACAGTTGTAAAATAATCACCCAGAATCCAATACAACCATATGCTGATCCACTTAACAGAAAGACTGTATTGGAGAAGGAGATTATACCGTAGTCTTCAGCCATATCTTGAGACGGTTTAATATCCCTTGTGCCTTACTTATTCCTATTACTTTTGGGATATTGATTGTTTAGGAAGTAATTATTTAAAAGGTCGAGCAAATAGGGAGATTAGAGGAAGGATTATGAAGACATTAGATAAAAGGACCGGGAGATACATAATATTGACGATAAGAAACAAATAGAAAAGAAGGTTGACCATGAAAGAGAAATTTTGCCCATAACATGCAAGAAGTACTCAAGGAAAAGGAAAAGGATTATATAAGGAGTGAGAAAAAGAAGACACAAGGTAGAAAAAAAATCAGGATAAATATGGCCTAAGAAATTAGAGAAAAGGTTTACTTAATAAACCAGATGACTTTTTCTTTTATTCATTCACTCTCCAGACTGTTGTGTTTATCATAAGGGACATTTTAAAAAAGTGAAGATGTGTGTGAAACCTGTATACACCCTTGTCCGTAAACTCTCTCCTAAACAAAATAATAACGTATGAGTGTAACAGAAGTGAAGTAAAGAATATGTAATCAGATTGAAGGTGTTAAAAGAGCAAGTAAAAAGAAGGAACGAAGCCAGGTAGCCAGAGGAGGGAGGGAAGGAGGTGATGAATATGTAAAGGTGAAGCGAGGGGAGGCGAGTTAAGATGACAGGTGAGGGGGAGGGAGCAAGTAAGATGAGCCAAGGTGCTGAGTGCTGATCTTGAGCTGTTCTTTCATTTCTGCTTATTCTTTCTGTTCCTCTTAATCTTGTTCGTCATCTTCCTCTTTCTCTTTCTCATATTTTCTATTCTTTCTTTTCCTCTTTCTTTATTCTTTCTCCCCTGCCGGTCCTTACTCTTTTTTCCTTTTTATCATTTTGCTGTCCCTCTTCTTCCATTACATTTTTTTGTGTAGTAGCATTTGTTTTATGTACGAGGACTGGTGTCATATCCTAGCATTACATACACTTCCACTTCCCTCTTTTTGTACCTCCACCCCTGAAATATGCAAAGGTGAAACAGGGGGAGGTGAGTTAAGGTGGCAGGTGAGTGGGAGGGAGCAGGTAAGATGAGCCGCAGTGCTGAGTGCTGAAGCTTGGCATATACGATGAAAGGAAGAGTAGTAGCAGGTTCTTCCTCTTCCTACTCTTCCTGTTCTTCTGTAACCCATTCAATCCGATGACGTATTTTTTACTTTTTGTTTCTTAGCTCCTGACGATTAAATTCATCTTAGAGCAGACTTTTCGAGCTGGAGGGAGTTATAGTCTTCATTAACCCCTTTCTCCAGAGGTCTTCCCTTAATTGAATAAGATCGTCTGGTAGTAGGAAAAATAAAGTAAATGATACGCCACCAGATTCGAGAGGATAATAGAATGCAAAGGAAAGCAGACAGCGGCAGACCTCTTGATATTTTCTAGACTTTTTCATAGGATAGGTTGCAACTAAATTAACTGTTTTACGAGACAAAGATAATAGAAAAGCTCCCCCCACTAACCATTCCCCCCCCCCTCCCTCCAACTAAAGTAGGCAGGAAAAAGTGAGAATGATTACAACACCGCTTTGAGAAACTGTCCCGGAAATTTCCACATAATTATTATATTAAAATTACTTGGCTGGAAAACAAAGAAAAAAAGATTCTCCCTGGACTTTAAAGAATAATTTTGTGTAGCTTTTGAGGCAGCATAATAGCACATATATCTTTCCTAAACACGGAGCGACCCAGATTTCGTAGGATTTATACGCCGTTTTCACACAAATTATTTCAGATATGAATTTGTTTGGAAATGCTTGTTTGATATTTTTAGCCTGACCCCTGTCCATTATTTTCCAGGTTTACTTGATATCTAAACACCTTTACTACTAACGTATTCAGGGTGGTCTGTAAATAGCGTTCCAGTATAAACATATGGCACTATCTTATGTGTTCTGGAAATGGCCCAGTCTGCTGATGTAGGCGGGGTTGTGGCAATGGGAGTAGGACATGAACAGACGATGCAGGGTAGGTGCTGGTGACGCTTACTGAGCCGTCCTGGCCACACACAAGAAATAGCCGTGTGGAGTGGAAGGGAAGGGTTGTATATGGACCACCCTGGATGTCGACTGGCCAGATTCGTGTGGTGCTTGCCTAAAAAAAAAAAAAAAAAATGAAGGGAATATTGAAAAGGAGGTAACTTATGTAACGTGATTGGATTTGCTTTTCTCGTCGATCATGAATTTCGAGTTAATGCACTTTTTTTTTCACACTATTTCGGATGTGAATATGTCGGGAATACTCGATTGGTATTTTGCCTCAAACTTTGGACAGAATTTTCCTTAGTTTACGTAAGGCCTGGTGCAACTCACTAAAGAGTATAAAGAGTATTAATAATAATAATAATAATGATAATAATAATATAATAATTATAAGACATTCTAGGCTGAAGCAGTTAAATGTGAATTCTGTAGGTATTATGCTGTGAAAATTTTGAGTAGTCTTTTAGTGTACGATTATACCAAAGTGCTTGCAACGAACCCAGTCATTGTAATAAAGGAGGGATGGATGATTTGGTGATCCTGCTATACCTCTTTTACTCTAACGTGGCTTACGATCTCTTCATCTTGAGTGCCAGTTATAACAGTAGATGAACACTAAAGTATGGTGCCAGTCACGAAGTAGTCCCAAGGAAAAGATGTTGGGGCAGAGTATTAACACTAGAATATGATGCTACTCACGAAATGGCGGTAAAGAAAAGATGTAGAGTACCAGTATTGTCTTATTCTACCACTTACCTACGTGAAATAAGCTGCAACAGGACGAAAATCTGAGCCAAGGTAGAGTGAAAAGAGTATAATGTCGTTGCAGCAGGACGAAAATGTGAACCAAGTTGGAGCCAAGTTAGAGTGAAGGGAGTGTAATGTCCGTCTATTTTATTCTGCGTTGAGTGTTCCGATAAAATAAAAAGAGAGTGAGTGGTGGAATACCGTCAGCCAAAGTGCCTTCAGCGAATCCAATGAAACTGTAATGGAGTGAGGTAATAGGTATTGTTATAATCTTTAAATGTTACAAATCCCCGTCGCCACGCATGCATGATTGTGATGGGGCTGAGTGGCTGTTGTTAGCGAGTGTATTGGGTTATTGTCTTTTAACTCTTGGAATAATAATGGCCTGTGTATTTTATTTTTGCCGCCACCAGAGGATTTTCGTACCAGATTAGTGGAGTTCCCTGATTGTGAAGGGATCAGTGAATGTTATATTAAAACCTCGTAGTTCGAAAAATCTCTTCTAAACTCAACAATATCTGTCTGTCTGTTTCTGTCAATATCTTTCTGTTTGTATCTGTGAATATGTGTGTGTGTGTGTGTGTGTGTGTGTTTGTGTGTGTGTGGGTGTGTGTATTAGAAGCACCTGAATTAACTGCAAAACAAACATTACGTAATGTTAAAATATGAATTGGCTGGTGATTATTGTGTTTTAAAGAGTGTGTGCTCGAGTATTATCAGCTTTAGTGCAAAGAGAGAATCCATTTAATGTAATGGACATGTGTGATAGGTGTTGAAATAACCTTGAATGTTTTATGCTGTATCGCCACGCTCTGACGCCCTCATTGACTTGGTGGGAATTGAATGTAGTTTGAACCCTACAGCCCTACAGCCCGATGATATTTTTCTGTATAATTCTTGCTGCCTTCAGACGGTTTTATTCAGCATAGAGACAAGGGTAAGGGAGGAAAGGGAGACTCTTCCTAACCTTGTCACTGGAAATGATGTATTCAGAGCTTAATTGTTGGTGGGAATGGAATGTGTATTTAGAGCTTAATTGTTGGTGGGAATGGAATGTATTTTTTTTTTTTTTACTCTTTAGTCCACAGTCCGATGACATTTGTTTAATTCATGCTAACTTAAGACGATTTTATTCAGCATAGAGACAAAGGTAAAGGGGGAAATGGAGACTGTTTCTAACCCCGTCACTACAAATGATCTTTCCAGAGTTATAAAAAATCATCTGAGTTTACATGAATAAAATACAAAAGACGTTCCCAGGCACTAGGAGATGCAATTATTGCTCTTACCAGACGATTTACCTCCACATTGGGAGGGCCACATAATAGTGAAAGCAGTTAATGAAGGCTGTATCTAATCCCTCCATTTAAGATTTTTCACCTAAGGCGATATACTGTCTGGAAAATAGCAAGAATAAAGCTAAATATACATAATCGAAATAAAGGTATGAGTTAGGTAAAGTGTGAGTAGCCTTGCCTTTGCGTAAGACTAGAATTTCCGGTATTATAGAATTCCTGTAATAAAACAGAGATTGGACAGTTTAACATCATTCTGTCACACGATTAACCATTCTAATTATTGTTAAGAGGAGTGAATTATATGGCTAGTTGATCCTAAGCAGTACAAAGTTATCCACGTGCCCTGAGTTAACAGATCGCAAGAGTTGGCCAGAAATAGGAAAGTAACGTGCTTTCAACAGACCGTAA
>JAGKTI010032264.1:0-11937 GCA_018397915.1 Birgus latro
AGAGAGAGAGAGAGAGAGAGAGAGAGAGAGAGAGAGAGAGAGAGCACTACACGAGTCAGTTATTCAAGAACTATACTGTGGCAGCAACAACAACAACTGCGTTGAGCAGTTCTGAATGTGCCAGAAACAAAGGGAATTATACCCAGTGTTTCATGGTCGTGCAGTGACCTGACCTTAGGTTACTCACCTGCCGCATCATGTCAAACCACTCATGTCTTACCGCCACGACACAGCACTCATGTCACATTAGCCATATCACAGTGGATGCGCCATACCATCCTGTCACACCACTAATATCACACCATCATGTCACACCATTAATATCGCACCATCATGTCACACCATTAATATCACACCATCACGTCACATCACTTGTGTCATCACCCTGTCACACCACTCGTGTCACATTAGCCATATCATCATGTCACACTATTAATATCACACCATCATGTCACACCACTAATGTCAAGCCATCATATCACACCACTTGTGTCACGTCACCCTGTTACACCACTCGTGTCTCATTAGTCATATCGCGCTAGATTCGCCAAAACACGATCTCGCACCACTTATATCATACCTGTCAAGTCACACCACTCATCACATGGTCATATCACACCAGATGTTCCACACCATCATGTCACACTTGCATGTCTTACCTCTCATGTCACCCAGCAGCCGTGACAGATCATCCATCCCAGCCCAACTGTGTCATGCCACCCATTTTAGCCAGGCATATCAGTCCAGTCGTGTTATACCAATTATATCAAGCCAACTACGTCAAACCAGTCCAATAAAACCAAGATTAATAACCATTCATGTCAAACCAGATGTTAAACCACCCATGTAACCACATCAAGCATCCCCACAGCCAAACGCAGCCTCTCAATTCCCTACTCATGGACTTTTGGGGGGGACCTTTAATTGCTGTACTGTGTCCTCATCTCCTTCCCTAGACATCGACGTTAATATGAACCCTGACTTGCTGTGTTATGCTCTTCCATTTTATGAGGTTTTACCGTAACCCAGAGTTAATATGTTCTTCTCTACTCAGACGCTTACAGGAATATGCTTTGTATTCTTCCTTTCGTACCTACTCATGGACGAGTTCGAAAAATTTAGATGTGTCATGTTGTGCTCCTCTCTATTCACCGACGTTTTCAAGAAAATTTACCCGTTGTGCTATGTTCTGTTTTTTCTATATTCATGGAGGGCTCGCTGTGCTTTCGTCTTCTTTCATACTCATGGACGTTTCAAGATTCCTGAGGCGCTATGTTCTGTTCTCCTTTCCTATTCTTGGCCGTTTATATGATCCTGTAGTTATATGATGTATAGTTGTTTCCCATCCCTGCTCATGGATGTTTACTCGCTGAGTTTTCTCTTGACTGAGCTGCATGAAGATTTCAATCTCGCCATGAATTTAAACTTAAAATAAAAAAAAACACGCAAAACAAAAATAATGATAATAATAATGAAATGCTGTGAATAAATTATTCTGTTAATTGGTTAACCTTAGATCACCACCCTGGAAAACAGTACCTTACCACCACCCATGGTAATGGTCTTGTACACACTTTAGGAAATTAAAAATATATGCGTTGAACAGATCTTAATTACCTGTATATTATTTTAAAACAAAAACTACAATCTTTTCTTTAAAGAATAATGAGAAAGTTGAACACAATTCTGAAAAATTGAAAAGAAAAAATATTTGTAAAATGTGTAAAAAAAACTAAGGAATAAAAAAGTATTCCTATATATATATATCTCTCTCTCTCTCTCTTGTGTCGTCTAACTTAAACCGCCTCTGTGGGACGCCAATATTAATCTCTCACACCTGAAAAATGTAGTTTATTCCTGGAGAAACAATAAAAAACCATTGTGTAACAATAGTACGATAACTACCTACCAGGAACACCACTCTTGGTCAATATGTTGACCAAAAGCACTAGAAATAGACGGTAATGAATGGAGCCGGACGAGCGCAACTCACACGGGTAGGAGACAACTATAATAGCATTTAGTGCTGGGAAGAGGGAGCCGCACGCCTGCGCGTTCGCCGGCGCAGGCGCACTGTGTACCGCAAACCGCAAAGCAAGATCTTTACCAAGGGTGCTGGAGCAGGTTAAGATCCTTGATAACTGCGGAGCCAGAGTGCCAAACAGGAGATGGAGTGAGAGAACAGGGAAAGAGGGTGTGGCTGAAGGGGAGCAGAAGGGTTGTCAGAGGGAAAGACGTAAGCCTCATCAATCAGCTTGTAACTCTACCCAGAGTGTCACTTTGCCTCTTTGTTGGTTCGTATGAGCCCTATTCTTGTTGGTGCAGTAGACTTCGTAGTATACCTTCCAGCGCGATTTATTTTGTGTATCGCACATTAATATTATCTTGCATGTATTTTAAATCCTTACAATATCTTAGTAATATTTACATCAGCAATACAGAAGGTGGTAGAGTAATGAAAACTACTTGCTGACTGGCATACACTTCGATAATGACGATGATGATGATGTGCTCGGTGCACAGCACGTACTCACATATTTCTAGAACAATGAACACTACTTGTGCAAGCTTGTGACTGTTCATCTTTTCTCTCCGTTGGGCTCCTCCGATCACAATCTTATTACCTTAACATGTCCAATCGCTCCAGTACGGCCTGTGGACCCTCCAAAGAAACGCCGCCTGTGGCACTTTGGAGCTGCAGATTGGGAGGCCCTCAGGCAGTACTACTTTGATTTTCCATGGAATGATTATTGCTTCCATGGCCGGGAGCCATCTGAGTGTGCCTTGCGCGTTACGGAGGTTATTCTCTCAGGCATGGAAGCATACATTCCTTTCTCATATCCTCTGACTAATGCAAGAAAGCCTTGGTTTAATCACGCTTGTTCTAATGCTGTCCGCAACAAGGAGAGGGCCTATAAGAGGTACCGGAGCCAACCCACCCCTGAATCACACCTTTTATATATTTCTGCCCGGAATCGTGCTAAGTCTGTTCTTCGCTCTGCTAAAAACAATTTCATCCGTGCTAAATGTTCCCAACTCTCCAACTCGAATTCTTCTCGCTCCTTCTGGCACCTTGCCAAAAACCTTTCTAACAACTTTACCTCATCATCCTTCCCTCCTCTTTTCTACTCTGATGGCTCTGTAGCTATTTCTTCTACTGATAAAGCAGATCTCTTTGCTCAGACTTTCTCCTCCAATTCCACCTTAGACGATTCCGGTGCTATTCCTCCATCACTTCCCCCCTCTGACTTCCTATTGTCTGACATTAAAATTTCTTCAGCTGATGTGTTCTCTGCCATTACTGGCCTCAATACTAAAAAGGCATACGGTCCTGATGGAGTCCCTCCTGTTGTCCTCAAAAACTGTGCTTCTGTGCTTACACCCTGCCTAGGTAAACTCTTTCGCCTTTGTCTCTCAACTTGTACCTTTCCTTCTTGCTGGAAGTTTGCTCTCATTCAGCCAGTCCCAAAGAAGGGTGACCATTCCCAACCCTCTAACTATCGTCCAATTGCTTTAACATCCTGCGTATCAAAAGTTTTCGAGTCAATTCTTAACAGAAAAATTTTAAAGCACCTTTCCTGTCACAACCTTCTTTCTGATCGTCAGTATGGGTTCCGTCAGGGACGCTCCACTGGCGATCTTCTCACCTGCCTTTCAGACTCTTGGTCATCCTCCCTTCGGGACTTTGGCGAAAGCTTTGTCATTGCACTTGACATCTCAAAGGCTTTCGATCGAGTCTGGCATAAATCTTTAATTTCCAAACTGCCCTCCTACGGTTTCTATCCTTCTATCTGTGCCTTCATCTCTAGCTTCCTTTCTGGTCGTTCTATAGCTGCTGTTGTAGACGGCCATCGTTCCTCTCCTAGACCTATCAACAGTGGTGTTCCTCAGGGTTCTGTCCTATCACCTACTCTCTTCCTTTTATTCATCAATGACCTTCTAAGCTGTACATCTAACCCTATCCACTCATATGCTGATGATTCCACCCTTCACCTTTCCATTCGGTTCCCGCAACGTCCATCTCAGCAGTTGCTTCAACAAAAGAGGGATGAGGCTATGGCACACCTAATGTCTGATTTGGCTCGTATCTCTGACTGGGGTAAAAATAATCTTGTTATTTTCAATGCATCAAAAACTCAGTTTTTACACTTATCAACCCGACAAAATCTTCCTCAGGATTACCCACTAATGTTTAATAATGAACAGTTATGTCCTGCATCATCCTTGAACATGCTTGGGGTTTCATTCTCTCAGGATTTGTCTTGGAAAGAACATATTACATCTCTTGTGAAATCTGCTTCCAAGAGATTAGGTGTGCTAAGCCGATTCCGTACTTTCTTTACCCCTGCACAGTTGTTGACCTTGTACACGGGTTTTATTCGCCCGTGTATGGAGTACAACTCTCATGTGTGGGGAGGCTCTCCACATGCAGCTCTTCTCAATAGGGTGGAGTCAAAGGCTTTTCGTCTCATTAACTCTCCTCCTCTTACTGATTCCCTTCAACCATTGTCTCTTCGCCGCACAGTTGTATCTTTATCTCTCTTCTATCGCTACTTCATTGGTCACTGTTCCTCTGAACTGTCTGCTTGCATCCCTCCACCTCTACGACGGGCACATAGTACCCGTCTAGCAACAAACTCTCATCCCTTTTCTGTCCAACTCTCTAATGCAAGAGTTAACCGTTACTTCCAGTCTTTTATTTATGCAACTGGTCAACTCTGGAACTGTCTTCCTCTGTCTGTATTTCCTACTTCCTATGATCTCCAGTCTTTCAAACGCAGTGTGTCCAGGCATCTCGAATTGAACGGATCTTGAATTTGGCTCTCTTTTGTACTGTTTTTGCTTTTCCTTGGAAGGAACAGTATGCGGGCCCGTGGCCTTTGGTTCCTTCTTCCATGCATTAAAAAAAAAAAAAAATTAACTTGGGATATTTTAAAACTTTTACAGATCTGGTTAAAACTGATTTGGGAGTCACCAGTTTCTGATTGATGAAAGCATGGTTATTCTAGCTGGTATAATTTTTATTCCATGCTCAGTTCACAAACACCACATTCACCCTTCCATCATTCCAACTTTTGTCACTTTCCACCCAACCTCTTGCTTCCCCCACCATCTCTCCTCACCCCCACACCCTACCCCTCCTCCATCCCGCCCTTCCTTCCCCCCATACTTTACCACTCTAGCCAGTACTTACCCCACCCTTCTTGCCCCTCCCCTGCTCCTACTTTCCCCACGTCTCGCATCATCTGTTCATTAACTCTGTCACAGTCGCTTTCCTTTTTTTCCAGGCACATCCACATGCCTGGAAATTATTGATGTTGTGGTTGTTGAGGACTCAGTTAAGGTTTTATGATCCGCATATTGTTTTCACGGAGAGAATGTTTTTATGCTCAGATTCTTGTGCCAGAGTCCGTGATTCACATTCCATTATTATCTGCCAGGATTTTCCCATGGCTGAGTGGAATCGTCTCACAGTAATGAGAAAAATACCTTAAGCCATTTTATTTTTGTTTACAGCCTCATCAATGCAGTGACACCCCGTTGTATTTTACCCTTACTACAATCAGACATTTATCTTTAGCTTAGGAGAGCACCCGAGCAGTAGGGCGCTTGATGGTAAAAAGAAACATGCTAAAAAATGCGTTACCTGATTGAAAGAATTAAAAAGTGCATTTTGTCAACGCCATCCGACACGCGTGCTCTGCCACAAGAGAGACATCCCCTGAGCAACTCTGATCGGGTCACGACACACATGATCGTTTTGTCTGCTACCGCCGGATTTTTTTGGTAAGAAATCTCTGAAGCATCCAGGATGGTGCTCAGCAGCTGTATTTTGTGCTTACAGTGCCTCATTTTTCTAAACTTACAGTCTGGCTATTCCTGTACCATATATAAACTGGATATCTCTATATCAGGACGACCAACCCATAAACAACTGCCCGAGTCTGTCAGTTAGTTTATGAATAACAATTTCTCTACTGCAACTTACCACAATAATGAGTCACCCTTAGTCGCAAATCCCTTCACTCCAATGACACAGTTTAATATTACTGTCCTTACTCTCAGGAGATTAAATATAGAGAAGTACGATGCAAATCCCATTAACCCCTTTAGTGCAAGATTTCTTTCATAAGTTGAACAAACACATCATTAGGCAGCAAGAATCAAATATAAAAGACGTCATCTCAGAAAGCTGGTTAGTGGGATAGCCTTGTCTCCACCAGCGATGCAGATTTACCTTAACACATTCATTATCCAGTGGCCTGCATTCATTATCCAGTGGTCTGCATTTTGGCTGACTAGTACAAGTTTCCACAGCCGACCATCGCTTATGAAAGAGACTCAAAATCGTCCAACAAACTGGGCACTTCGACAGACACCATGATATGCAACGGACATTACATCTAATTGACTAGTCGAGGCTACAGATATGAAAGAGGCAATGATAACCAGTACACGCACAATAAAGCTAAAAAAAAAAAAAAAAAAAAAAAAAAGGCAGTGACAACCTGAACAAGCCGAATAAAACTGAAAAAACAAGTCAGTGATAACCTGAACATGGAGAAGAAAAGTAAAAACAAGAGAAAGTTATCAAGAGAATGATATATTTCTGTCTAATCGCTTAGTGTCCTGTGTGATGGAGGTGGCAATGATAAATGTAAGAAGGAGAACCAAACAGAATGTAATAAGGATACTGGCTGAGTGGAGAAGATACAGTATGAAACATGGGACGTGCTCTCGTCAGTCAAGTTGGCTCCCCGGTACCTCTTTCTTATTAGCTTATTGCTGAAAATGAAACAAAATATCCCTTTCTTCTTTTTCTTTAATGAAAGCAATGTGAGTATTAGCAACACATAAATGATATACAGAAGTTTATCAAGGTGTAGTATGCGTAATAATCTTTCAGGACAAGATGCAATAAAGCCTCCTAATCCGACAACAGTACGACCTATGGACCCTGCGTAGCGCCTGTAGCGATGGCCGGAAATATATACGAGCAAAAATCAGAATGGATCACATGAAGGAAGCAACGTCTTGAATCCAGCTCTCTGCAGAAAGGATGTGCCTGAGGAATTTAGGAATTAGTGGGAGAGAGGAGGCAAGTCGGGAGGGAGAAGGAAGTGAGAAGGAAGATGGAGAAGAGAGTGAGGGATACAGAGGCTGAAGGAAGTGGGGATGGAGAAAATGAAAGACGTGGGGTGGGAGGAGATGGAAGAGGTGAGGGAGAAGGGCGTGGCGAGGCGAGAGCAACAGGACGTGGGGAGAGGGAAGGAGAAGCAAGCGTGGAAGAAGAAATAATGAAATGAACCTGGGGGGGGGGGAAAAGTGGAAGTTATGGTGAAAAGAAGAAAAAAACGAAAAAAAAGACTGATGGGAAGCAGAAGGATGGAGAGGGGAAACGGGGCAATAAAGGGAAGGAAAGGGTATGGTGATGGAGGGGAGAGGCACGGAAGAGAAAAAGTGGGAAAGGGAGAGCAAGGAATGAAAGAAAGCATGGGAGGAAGGGGAGAGAGGAAGAGCTGGAAGGGAAGGAAGAGAAAGAGTGGTAGAGAAAGGTGAAATGGACAGGAAAGAGGTGGTAGGGGAGAAACGATGGGGGGAGAGGAAAAGAGAAATAACTAAGAGGGAGAGGAGTGAAAAGGGGGGAGGTCGTGGGAATAATGCATGAAGCGAGTAGTAGTATGGAACGTGAATAGAGAAGAAAGGGAAGGGAAAGATAGCATGGATGGAAGGGAGAGAGGTAGCTCGGATAAAGGAAGGGCAAATCAGCAAGGATGGAAGGAAAAGAAGTTAGGGGAGGGGGGAACGGAAGAGGGAAGGGGAGGAAGGACAGTAGTGCTGCAGCTGCATCAGTGTCTCCCCTGCACGCCATACCAACATTACACACCACTACAGTAATCACCTCACTGTCTCACTAAAAGTATTACTAACAAAAAATCTGCAGGGCATATGAACACTTGTACAATTTTATTCAGCTCAACGTATGTGTGGGAACCCGAGAGTGCTAAGTGAGACAAAGGGATGTACAGTGATATGATTATAACAACATGGATAAGGAAAAGGTAGAATGTGGCGGCACAGTTTTTAAGTAGTGTTGTGAGGAAGCATGGTAAGACAGAGGATGAACTGAACACAGGGGTGGTGTAAATGCAGAATAATGGCTGCAACACCGGATTGTATCAGCACTTAACCCCTTCATTCTCCGGTGAGATTTTGTTAATTATACCCCAGCTAGAGAAACGACAGCTGGTATTATTATTGTGTGCGCGTGCGTGCGTGCGTGCGTGCGTGCTTGCGTGCGTGCGTGCGTGCGTGCGTGCGTGCGTGCATGTGTGTGTGTGTGAACAAAATAGCTGTTTTTATATCCGATTTAGGCCAAATTTGATGAAAGGGTTAAGAGTCAGAGAAAGGGGTGGTTTTTTTTTTTTTTTTTTTTTTACAATACGTCAAAGGATACGGTCACATGGGGAGGTCAACTTAAACAGGTTTCATATAATCTAGACAAGACTTTGTGAAAGAACTGTACGTTAGCCAGAAATGAAGCTTCGAATTAAAAGACAATAGGTTAGTGGAAATGATGAGGGTCAGGCAAGAATGAAGTAAATCAACTTTGAGACCAACCAGTGTAAAGCTAAGAGAGTAAACTAAAATATTCGATCTGTAGACTAGTAGTAGAGGGCGGGAGTGGCACTCACTGTGTGCATTTTTTTTTTTTTTTTGTTGTTGTCGGCCTTAGGCAATTATATAAAGCTTCTGGGATATCTTCTTTTTCACTGAAAAGGTTATGTATAACATTCATCAAGCACTTCACTGCAAGAGGTCTGCGAACTCTGAACCAAATTATTTATAGTTACCAGAAATAAATTACCGTAGTAAATTGCCTTATGAGCTTAGAGAGATTAAGCCTGGACAGTTCTGTAACCCTCCAGTGCGATGACGAAATTCCAACTCATTCTTGCTGCTGGTGGGAGATTTTATGCAACAATGAGAACTTTGTAGCAAAAATCTTTAAGGAAGCGTGTTTCTAACCACATCACTACACTGGGTCTCTCTTAATATGAATAAAATCGTCTGGAGGTAGGAAGAATTAACTATATGAAAAAGTATACCAGCAAAGTTAACGGGTTAATGGTTTTACTTCGCGAGTGAGAACGGTGAAAAAGCGATGCCTCACTAGTCCGTGTGGAGTGACTTGTAGAAACATGTAAATTAACACATACATAAGTTATAAATGAAATATGGATATTTATGTCTTTAGAAATAATATGAGAAATGAAGTGGTTTGTTTATGTGGAGAGAATGGATGGTTAGATTTAACTACATGGACTCATGAAAACTAGGCGAGTAGAAGAAAAGACAGATCAAGAGCGAAATGGAGGAACAAAATAGGAGAAAATATTGGGTTGACTGGTGTGACGTGAGAGGGAGGATACTGTCAGCTGGGAGTGAAAATGTCTGAAGGTACTTTGCTTAGCCCACTCTCCAAAGGAGGCAGCACGAAGGAAAAAACAAAGGTTATTTATCAGCACTTTGTAAATAGATATACATTATTGCTCTGCCTTCCATGATAATGCAGTGATCAACAACAGTGCACAGTCGCTGTGTAACGCAAGAGCGGGTTCGGCCTTCCTCCATGTGAATTAGTCTTGGCAACAGTGTCTCGTATTGCGTGCATGAGTACCAGGCAAGACTTGGTATCCTCCTCAGGCATTAGCTACCTATTTTTCTGTCTCTTGTCAACTTTTGTCTCAGCTCATCTCCAAAGGAGGTAATGATAAACGTTGTCAGATTAACGATCCAGTTTGAATACCGATCATTAGCGTGCGGGTATTTTGGTCACCGTTGAGCCAAGGAAATACAATAGCCAAGAGCATCTCATGGAAACTTAACCACAAACCGAAATTCACTTTAAACATCAGGACTTGAACGCGACCGCCTGGAAGGAGAGCAGGGAAATTTCATTATGGCGGAGACGAAACGCAGCAGCCAAAATTTAATCCCTGGTTGCGGAATGACCAGGTTGGGGGAGGGGACGAGGTGGTTAGGGGCAGTAGGGATAGGAGAGGGGCTAGATGGTTGGTAACAGACTTTCTAGAAAGTGACAGAAGGAAAAGAGGGGTAGGCGAGAGAGGGAGGTGACAGGTGGGAGGCATGGGATCGGATGAGGAGGAGGTGACAGGAAAGAAGGGATGGGGTAGGACGAGGAGGAGGTGGCAAGAGGGAGGAATGGGGTTGGACGAGGGGGAGGTGACAGGAGGGAAGGGTGGGGTAGGATGAGGGGAGGGGTAACAGGAGGGATGGGGTATTACGAGAGGGGAAGTGACAGGAGGTAGGGATGGGCTTGGACATGGGGGGTTGTGACAGAAGGGAGGAATGCGGTAGGACGAAAGGGGATGTGGCAGGAAGGGGGGATGTGGTAGGACAAGGGAGGAGGGAATTAAATACAGATGAGTCGCCAGAGGGTAGAGCCGCAGGGGCAGGGAGGTGTCAACTCAGTAGTCTTCCTGAGCTGTGAATCTGTTTACCGATTATTCTTGGAGATGTTTCATATATCTTTTTATTGTCTCTAGCATTTGACATCTACCTTTTAACTGTTAATGTCGTTGTTGTCGTCGTTGTTCTCGTCGTCGTCTTTGTAGTTGTTGTTCTAGCTCTCCTCCTCCTCCTTCATGTATTTTTTTTTTCTGACTGACGTTATATATAATTAATAATTTTGATTTTGATGGTGTCGATTTGCTGAAGGAGAAAGTACAGAATACCAAACAACATTCCCTTTTCAGGCATTCCTCCTGTTGCCTTATTCATAACCCGACGTGCGAATTTCTGACAGCTGTTTTCATTGTTTTCAGTATTCACTTACAGCATTGTACTTTATTAGTCTGTTGATTACATGAGGTATTTTTGCTTTGTTCTTGCTGCCACCTTACGATATAACACAGTTCAGGGAAGGTGTCCTGTGGTGAGGGAGACAGAGGAACTAAACCTAACCCCGTCAGACGGAAAACCTTATCGTAATATAAAGTCCTCTGAGGACAGCAAGAACATAATTTAAAAACGCTACCGGAATAAAAGAATTAAGTCTGTCACCATTATTTTCTCTCTCAAATTTCTGTTATATCATGAACAGTGTCAATAGCAACAGCAGATATCATTCCAGCACTAGTTTTCTTCAAGGCTTGTGAGATGAACACATTCTAAAATTTAATTAACATGGACCAGCCTGCCATTTTGATCGTCCTCACAAAATTATGAGGACCCAAAAAGAAAAAGGACTTATGACGATTTATTAAATTATTTTTTTTGGAAAATGAAGGTTAAATTAGGGGAAACAGTTACGGACTTAAAAGCAAAATACCAAAAACTACACATTATTTTAAAGCTTAGGAGGCGAACTGTTTCGTTTCATGTATATTCTTTTTAATTTCTTTGATTTCAACATTAAAAAAAAAAATACCGTAGTACGTCGGCCAACACCGAATGTTCACACATACAAGATTTAAGGTCGTAAGAAGATAGTAAACATGCACTGCAGCTGACTGTGAAAATTACATGCATGAACACAATGGATTTTTTTTTCAATTTATTTATATTAAAAAAAAAATTATCAGTGACGATAAACACCAGAAAATCAATCAAAATGTTTTCTTGTACTCACCAATCCAAAGGGGGCAGTCAGGCACACGTAACTTGCAGGGGGGCGGGGGGGTCTGCTACCGTAGTTAGGGTAGACTGCCTGACTGACATTCGACAGTTTACGTAATCTGACTGGGCTTCATAGTTACCAAGTGCCCAGTAAATGGAGAAAACACTGCACATTAGCACAACCTACTTTCGTGAAACACTTCAGGAGAGGTGCAGGGATTACCAGTACGCCGAGCTCCTGCAGTTTTGTCACTCGACTGGAGTACTCCTCACACGCGGCACGTTTCCTCTTAT
>JAGKTI010032265.1:0-11937 GCA_018397915.1 Birgus latro
TTTTCCCATTTTTGTCTTTTTTTTAAGTTTTTTTTTATATTTAAGTTGACCCTAAAGCTAATAACCTAACAGACAAATCGCTAACCTATGCTAAAGCCTAAAGATACAAATAGCTAAATCTACACTAATGGTAAAATACCTCGACCAAGAGAACACCATCGACTGCAGATATGTAATGCCTGTCTGCATTACATACCTGTACTCATCACCTGGTAACTGTCAGCCAAGGCACAACCTAAAATATGGGACATTGATTTGATTTGATTTGATTAATTATTACGCCCGAAGGCGACAAACCTATTACAGTGCCATGTGAGCATATGTGAGGTGAGTACAAGGGAACTCGTGCCACGCAGGACACGCTGTCTAGCTAAAACAAATTAACACCTACCAAAGTGTGGATGACGCATGAGAATAACATCTAGATTATCATCATCCAATAAATGTTTACAAGTGTCCACTAATGTGAGTCCGTGTGGTATTAAATCAGAGACAAGTGGACACTGCAGGCAATAGTGGTCAAGGGTGTTGGCATTGGGTGCGTCACACAGCTTACATTAGGAAAAACGAGGTGCGTTGTCCACCCCAGCCACTTGCCACACAGGTCGGTATCCCAGTCTGAGGCGGGCACACACCACGTTATGTCGACGAACCATAAGACCACTACGACGATATCTATGGGGCCGATGTAGAAAGTGGTCATAATGTTGGATAGACACACTGTGAGTCCTCTCAGCATTTCTACGGTGGAGAATAGGGGAGCGGGCTGCTCTGCGTATTATCTGCTTGTAGCAAATGGAGAAGACATTAGTAGCATCCACAGCAGGCAGATCCAGTCCGCAGGCAGTTCTTGCAATGAGGTCAGCGGTGTTGTTAGCTGCAAGACCAATATGAGAAGGAATCCACAGAAAGTGCACCACCAGCGAACGATCGCTGGCAGTGGCCAATTGACGGAGTATCTGCATAACTGTGTTGATATGCAGGCCTGGGAGAGGAGAGGGCATGGAGGGCCGACTGTGAGTCACAGATGATCAAGCCGCTGTTGTTCGTCCGTACTAATATAGTAACTGCATCGCGGAGTCCATGTAGTTCGCAATATGTAGAGCTCGATGAGTTTGGCAGTCGACGGCCCAACCAGCCCCCTTGAGGTGGATCCAGACTTGGGGAAAACACTGCACAACCAGCACTTCCATCCTCCTGCAGGGAGCCATCAGTGTAGATATGGTGGGCCGAAGGGAGGAAAGATGACAGCCTGGCGATAGTCTCCAAAGCTAGCTGTTTCTGAAGCTGAGGCAGGTCAGTCTTGGAGGCCAGAGTGTATGAGACAGCAGGAACAGGGGTCTGCCACGGTGGAATGCCAGAGTCCACCTCCTCCGTAAGCACTGGTATGTTGATGTTTAGCTGTCGGAAATATGAACAAACAGTATTAACTAGAGTGTGGCCACCACTGCAAAGCAAAGGTCTTGGTGCAGTGGGATCAAGGGAGGTCCGAATGATGTGAGAGTAGTGGGGAGAAAGGTGAGGATAATGCAGGCACTTAACGCTGAAGACGTCACCATGGAGTATATTGTCTCAACAAGTGGTGGTAGGTTGAGTTCAAGTTGCATCTTGACAATTCTGGTTGAGCCAGGGCAGCCCAGGATAAGTCTCATTACTGCGTTTTGGAACTTCTCAAGAGGTTGTAAGGCTGTTCTGGAAAGTTGACAAAGAGCAGGGGAGAGATAATCAACAACTGATCGAATGAACGCTATGTATATAGATCGTGCTATAGGAATAGACACCCCGGCAGCATAATTAGTAAGCCACTTGAGAGGTTTTAGGCGCTGCTCTAGCCGGGTTAGCAGACCCTGAACAATCGGATGCACACGTTGTCTTGCAGGAATGGAGGGAGAAATCCGTACCGGTGCCCCAAGATAAAGGTACTGCGTGCATAGAGGAATAACACAGTCCCCGACAGAGAATACAGGTAGTGTTCTTGCTAGACGGGAAGTGAAGATTCTACACTTTTCTGGTGAGATAATGAGTCCACATTTGGAAGCCGCCTCGTGAAACCAGTGAAGGAAACGCTGCAGATCTGCTGGGGAATTTGAGTGAATGCAGATGTCAGATGTCATCAGCATAGCAAGTAATTGTGATTCCAGGGAAGTCAGGAAGGAGGGTGAGTAAACGATGAATAACGATATTAAAACAAAAAAAGGACTAAGGACACCACCTTGCGGAGTACCAAGCTCAAAATCCTCAGCAGAGCTGCATGCGCCCTTAAAATGAACACGAGAGGATCTATTGGTTAGGTAACCACGTATCCATCGCAGCAGGATTCCCTTGACTCCAAAATCCACCAGCTGGTCGAGGATGATGTCTCTGTTGGCGACATCAATGGCACTCTGTAAATCAATGAAGGCCACTACACTGGTGGGGGACAGGAGGGTTTATAGCTCCATGAGGCAGTGATGTGTCCCTCGCTGTGGAAAAAAACCGTACAATCGGGGCAAGAGCTTGTCCTGCAGCCAAAACAAGAGTCTTGTGAGGAGGATGCGTTCTAGTATTTACTGAAGCAGGAGGTGAGAGAAATAGGTCGGAATTTATCAGTACCAGGTTTAGGAATAAGCACGATTGTACTGTGGGCCCAGGCTTGTGGCACATATCCCAGACGGACGCAAAGGTAGAAAAGCTTGAGAAGGGGATTGCCAGGAACTTTCAGGAGGACACGGAGGACAGAAAAAGTGATCCCATCATCACCTGGAGCCGTTACCCTACCCCTGGCGAGGGCCCGTCGCAATTCATCATCAGTTATTGCCACACCATCCTCATCGTCTGTCCTCAGTAAAGCGGCGGTGAGACGGAGTGCACGAACGTTTTTCTTGGTGGAGAGTGCGTCCTGTATGTTTGCAGGAAGGGTGCAAGTCCGCGACTGTGCAGACCAGGCGTCTACAAGATCCTGTGTGTGTACTGTGCTGGACTGTGGTGGAGGACACTAGGAGGCTTCTTCTTAACAACCTTGTTGATAAGGCGCCATATGGAACCAACAGTCGTTTGATGGTTGATGCCATCTGTAAGTTTCTGCCAAGATTCAGTATAAACGCAGTGCTGGAGAGCAACTAGATCATCCCTTCACAATCGATACCGATGGAGACTCTCGGGGGAAGGTCGTCTTTGAAAGGCAAGTCCGTCTTCCACTGCCTTCCTCTCTGCCTGAGT
The DNA here is from genome assembly GCA_018397915.1 of Birgus latro. Taxonomy (NCBI): domain Eukaryota; kingdom Metazoa; phylum Arthropoda; class Malacostraca; order Decapoda; family Coenobitidae; genus Birgus; species Birgus latro. The sequence goes on from JAGKTI010032265.1 coordinate 3,199, forward strand.
GATACGATTATCCAGTGTCCAGGTGTAGGCATCATGATGGCGTGTAATGTGTGGCCTGCTGACATAATGGGTGTAGAAGTCATGCGTGGAGCTGACAAGTGATGAATACAACTTTTCAGGACATTGAAGGTTGAACGTGGGAAGAAGGTTGGTTATATAGGAGACATATGTAGAGCAGTACTTGGGTGGGATTGCAATGAGAGTACGTCTGTGTACAGGAGAAGGTGTAGTAGGGAGGGAATAATGAAGGCTGAGAGGAATATGATCAGAGAAGAGAGCAGGGATTGATGAACACCTGACTTGGGACGTCACGAGGCCGGATGTAAGGATGTGATCTAGTGTGCCTCCTCGAGAGTGCGTGGCCCCCACCGATGTCCCAGCGGGTGAGCTGATTATGACGAATATACTCAAGAAGTTTAGTCCCATTACGGTTAACAGTGGCAGAAAGGTACCCCAAAGCAAGGTGTCGGGCATTATAATCCCCCATGTATATCATGCCACGGTTGGTGGGAGCTGGAAGAGCAGCTGTATGCAACCTGCCTGGCGCAGAATACACATTGCATACCCGAACTGTGCCGCTTCCAATGGTGACCTCAAGAAGCTGGAAGGTTGTCTCGTCATTTACAGAGCTTTGGAGGAAACGGTGCTGGATGGAGGAGTGAACATACGTGACAAGTCGATTCCTGACACCATGGGCATAAGAAATATAACCACTGAGAGTGGGTGCCTCTATCTCGAGATGAGCACGACCAACAAAGGATTCCTGAATGAAAATTATATCTGGGTGGCGACTGTATACATATCCTTTGAGCGCAGTAAGTTTAGACCGGTTCGTAACACCAGAGGCATTCCAAGAGATGACATGCAATTGTGCCATGTTACCGAACTTTGCCATTACGCTTACCGAACTTTGCCATTACGTTTGCGGAGGCAAAATGAGGGAGTGGTAGTGGCATGAGAAGTGCTATGCGGTGTGCCATGAGGGGAAGACTCCCTGGGGGGAGCATTCATTCGTCCAATGGAAGTATGGAGTCCAGCTTTTCCGTAAGGGTTGTGACAGTCGTAATGATGACTTGCTGTGATTCAACCAGTGAATTAAATGTTGTCTCAAGTGTGGCTTGCTTGCTAACCAAGTCATCAATGCGGGCTTCTATTGCATTGAAACGTGTCATGAATGAGGTAATCCGAGTCCTGAGAGTGGCAACAGCATCACAAGTTAGGTGACTGCAGCTGAATCCAAACCGATAGTGGAGGCAGGGGTAGCAGCAGAGCGGAGTGGTGGTGGTGGTGATGCTAGTGGAGCCCCATCCTTGGCAACGGGGGCAGAGGTAGCCGGACGTCTAGTGCAGCCGTGCCACACGTTAACTTCTTCTTGATGACATTGGGGACATTTCCAGTGCAAGGTATCTGGAGGTGGTGAGTTCGGTTGCATCGAGGTTGTATCAGAAGCAGGTGGAGGGGGTCGGTGAGGACACGTCCGAGAGTCGTGTAGACCAGAGCACCACGCACACTTTTCTGGTGCAGAACAGTACCGGGAGATGTGACCAATGCCCCAGCATCGAAAGCACCACAGTTGCTCGTCCTTCATCTTGCGAAACTCACAAGGTGGGAAGCAGGGAAGGAAACTGAAGGTGACAGTTGGTGGTGGTGGGTGAGGAAGGCTCCAGGTGACTACCAGCCGGTTGATAGGAGTGCCATTCTCGTATAAACGTCAGGCTGAGTAGATACCTGGCAGCTCCTTGGCCAAGTTGGGATCAGTACAGACAGGATAACGTGTAAGGAGGTAAATAGGAAACTTGAGGGGCCTCTCAGGTGAGTCTTGAATTTCCAAAGAAAGGGCTAAGAACTCTCCTTCAGTTACGCTATCTATGATGTCCTTGCGACGTCTGGAGATGTAAACAAAACGGGAAGTGATTGCAGACATCTTAACCTCCGCTTGGGTGCGGTCAAGGTGAAAAGCACGGTTTACCTCAGACAAACATCGAAGTTTGACGTCCACCGTTGGGTTGTCTTTGAATAAATGCTTGATGTAGTCAGCCCTGGGAGCGAATGCTGGAGGAGTAGAGGCAGGAAGCATTGGTCAAACTTGGGGGGAATGAACAAGCTGCAGGGGACAAGGAGCGTTTGATCCAAGGCCAGTTTCTCCCTGCAGAGGACAAGAAGTCTCTTGCCGCTTGGAGGATTTGGCAGCAGGGGATGAAGGCTCACTGTTGCTATCCGAGGTGTTATGTACAGGACGCTTGGCAGAGGAAGATGCCTGGCTGACTGGGTGAGATGCGGCAGGTACAGATAGTGCTGGTTCAGTAGCTACTTCCCCAGCTAACGAGACATTGCTGCTGCTTTGTGGTAGCTGTGGCCAATCACTCTGAGACATCTCATCCTCGTCACTCAGCGCCAGATCAGCTTCAATGTCCTCTAAAAGTGGCAGGGCCTGAGTACTCCATGCTGATGCACACCTCGGCAGGTAGCAGGGTGAGCGTGGCGTCAGCTTCACAATCACGACAGTATAGACCAATGGTAGCAGGGAAAGTCCATGGCGTCACACAGGTCGTACTGCGCATGCGCAGAAACGAGAAAACCCGACCAGTGGGGGCCCCGGCTGCCGCACTGAAATTTCCCCCGAAACTACAGGCTAAGTCCAAACACCCAAAAAACACAACCACTGGTGAAGTGAGCACTGGTCCTTTATGTTGCTCCCTGCAACGACAGAAGGGTGTTGGAAGGCAAAAACAGATGAAAACGCAGGAATATGAGCTGCACACAACAATGATTTGTTGATATCCGGCCCTCCGGTGGCAAAATCCTAATATATGGGACATCAATATATATGAAAGAGAACCAGACGAGGCAGGAACATTTCCATACAAGTCCGTTGTCGGCCCTAATTAGGACAACTTAACAAGGTGTAAAATGTATTCACATAATATGTACAGAAAGTGAAGTACCTCGCCCAACTACTGACTTCTCATAGCCAGCAGCCAGGTCAAAATGAAGTGAACAACGGCGGATGAATATCAAACTAGTTCCCGCAAACTGTATCTGAATAGTTGTTTCCACTAACTGATTATTTTAATACTTGTTTCCTAGTTTCCTTTACACAGTATATAATATAAATGTTTGTTTCTATTAACTATAGTTATAGTATCCGATATTTACAATAATAAACTAATATACACAAGTCATACCGAATCCCACACATTAATCTGATCCAACTGCTTCATTGAGACAATGAATCCATATAACCAATTCGTGTCATGATATTTCGTCTGTGGAAAATATTTTCCACAATATGCATCGCAATTGAATATATGAATCTGATTTTCATTTTCTTTGGCATAAGTTGCGTATGATATTATTTTCGATTTTTTCTTAAAATTTTCTTTTAAATTTATCATTCTGGTCCGTAACATAAATATTATTCTAGCATTTTCAAAATTTAGCTCTTCTATAGGTACTTCCCCTTCCCACACTGCCACGTACTCCAACAGCAGTAGTTCAGTATAGGAAGCGTTGCTCAGCGTGTTGGGATGTGTAGGCCACGGACGTTTGAGCCATGGACCACCGCCCTAGGATGTTTTGGGCACAGGTTAGGTTAGGTAAGGTTCACAACACTTCCCACTTCAAAACGTCCTAGGTTGGCGGCCCATGGCCCAAACGTCCGTGGCCAAAACGTCCTCCATTCGTTGCCCAGTAAGTTGTTCTTCCTAGAGTCAGTCTTTCGGTGTACAGTACGCAAGAACAGCTCAGGCTGTGTAAATAAACACTGGCTTCTTAAGTTCTTTGTTTTTATTTTCCAAATAATTACACTTAATGCTTGCCAACTTCACCTTACTGTTTTCACAAGTACCAGAGATAATCTTCGCTAACTGCAATTACACTTAATGCTTGCCAACTACACTTCATAGTTTTCACAAGTTCCAAAGATGTATAGATTTCACTAACTGCCCTGAAACTCAATGCTTGCCAACAACACAAGCTATTTTTACAAGTACTGAAAATGCACAGTCTTGACTAACTGCACTGACACTGAACTACACTTGTCGGGAAAATATCGTGAGTCAATCTCCTCACTCGAGGCACCAAAAATATTGTCATAAAATTATCGTGAGAAGATGTCCTCACTCGGGGCACCGAAAATATGTAAGAAAGATATCGTGAGAAAAATATCCTCACTAGGGGCACTAAAAATATGTCGGAAAATATCGTGTGAGTCACACCTCTTTAGCAGGAGTTAATCTAAATTAAAACAATGGTAAATTTGCGTAAGTCTTGTGAGTAAATTAAGACAATTAAATCCCCTAACTCACCTGCAAATAATCTCTCATGTACTAACTAGTTCGCTAAGATTTGGCCAAATCAGTAAGGTCACTTAGCTATATACTGAGTTCAACAACAGATGACGATGGGCGTGGTGGTTTGGTATTTCCTGGGCAATCAGGCGTCCTTCTAGGGATGTATATACAATGCTAGCTGAACGTAGCTGCTAACGGAGTGAAATCTGCTCAAGGAGTGAGTCAGCATGGCGAGATCCTTGTCCCTCAAGGGATAGAGGAGTTTCCATTTATTTATTAATTACAAGGTTAAATACAGCTAACTTACTCCGTAAAATATACAAGGTGAATCTAACTTAATCTAATCTTTGTTTTAATTAAACTAAATCAAATATTCTCTTTTATCTATAAAGATATATTAAACCCACGTCTTGTTTTAATCGTGCCACTTTTCATCTTTAGGACACATCACAATCACGCAGATGCAGTGAGGCCAATGGAAAATTCCTAATTATTTACATATATGTACACTATAGTTGTCCACAAGTGTTAAACGCAGTAGCATTTAATTTATCAATAATGAGAATTATTAACAGAACGTAATCTCTGGGTTTTTAAACCTCTCGAATTATTATTAGCATTCTGGAAGTTTTCCTCTGCCCTTTAATAATCAATAACTATTTTAAAGTAGAGCACAACCACTCTGAGGGAAAATATTTCTCACAGTTTTGGGGTCGTGCGAAATATGATATGCTGTATCATGTAATGTGACCCTTAGCCAGGAGCTCTCTCCACAGATCTCGAGAGCCCTGTGCTGCGGCCCTTCTAGGTCGCGCATCTTGAACCAATTGTTCTCCGCCATCCTCTGTTTCCGTGGGAGCCGTTAACTTAAGGGGCACCAGTTTACCTATAGTTTTTATACTGAGTTGTCTCCTACATTTAATTTTTACAAGTCTCAGCACCCTTCTGAGTCTGGATGTGTGGAAATCACCTTAGCTAACGGCCACTGGGATCTTGGTTGTTCGGTTTTTACTAAGACCACATCTCCTATGTTTATAACTGATTTGTTGCTGTCTGCTTGGGCCCCATAATATCTTTATCTTAAGCTCAAAAAATATTCTTCACTCCAATGTCTATTCCAGATGTCCAATACCCTTTTCAGACCTTGGTATCCCTCGCGCAGATGTTGTCCTAGTTCACTATTTCCAACTGTAGGATCATTTATTTCCTACTGGATATCCGCACAAGGTACAGGATGAAGTTTCCTGTCATGCAGCATATAAGCCGGTGTTAGTGCTTCAATTCCATTCTAGTAACATCTATACAGGTTAACGGTCGATCATTAATCCTAGCCTCAATTTCAGTTATCACCGTTCTCAGTTCCTCTCTGGTGATCTTAGTTCTGTGTAGAGATTTCTTTAGGCAGTTCTTTACTATTCCAATCATTCTTTCTGTAAATCCATTTTGCCATGGTGCTCTTGGAGCAATGAACTGCCAGGCACAATTTCGGATTCCCAGTGCCGACTTAACCTTTGGGTAATTCATTATGTTCAAAAGTACCAAGAGGTGCTGCTCTAACTAAATTGGTTCCGTTGTCGCTTAGTAATTTGGTAGGACAAGACTTTCTAGCAGCAAATCATCTAAATACGTTCAGGAATGTCTCTGAACTTAGATCTTCTGCCATTTCTAGATGGACTGCCCTCGTGTAGGTGCAAGTAAACAAACATATATACACCTTATGGGGAGTTCTCTCACCCTTAACAGTTATAGCCCCTGTGTATTCAGCTCCAGTTACCATGAAGGGCCGACTTATGATTACCCTATCCTTTGGTAAAGCAGGTGGCCCTGGGTAGTCATATGACCGTTGCTCACACCTCCTGCATACTATACAGCCTTTGAGATATTTCTTTATGACCGGTTTACCCTTAGGGATCCAATACCTTTCCCGGATTCGGGCCAAGGTCTGCAGCACACCTTCATGAAGAGTCAAATCATGGGCTACCTTTACAATTAACTCTACAAAATAATTATTCTTGGGTAACAGTATAGGATGTCTAGTTTGGAGAGGCAAATCAGCCTTTATTATTTGGCCATGGCATCTAATTTGACCATTTCCGTCTAAGAACAATCCTAAATCTCGGATCAGTTTGTTCTTGTAACCAGTGCCTTGGCATAAAAGGTCAAAATCTCTCCATAATACTTCCTTTGTATCCTTTTCAACCAATATTCCATGGGATCAAACTTCTTAAACCCCTTTCTTATTCAAAAATTTAACAACCAACCTAGTGGCGTTAATGAGTTGTTTTATTGAGGAGAATCTGTTAATGTCAATTATCTCTGGCTCAGGTACTACTGGATCCAAGTTTACAACACTAACCTCAGCAATACTATACAGTGTTTGCTCAGGCCAATCCTTAGTAAGTAACCATTTAGGACCTTTAAACCACAAGTCATCCTTGATCGGTCTCTTTGCTGTCGAACCTCTAGAGAGCAGATCAGCTGGACTTTTTTTGGAGGATACATGCATAAATTTAATTTTGGAAGACAGTTCTTTTATAGCCTTCACTCTATTGCGGGCGAAAGGACTTTTACTATCCTCGTTTCCTATTCAGTAAAGACAAATCTCACTGTCAGTCCATATAAAAATATCCTCAAACTGAGTATCCAGAGTAGTGGTTAGATACATGGCCAATTTAGTTCCTACTTCTATGGAAGCCAATTCCATTTGAGGCAGGGTTCTTCCCTTAATTGGTACAACTCTGGCTTTTGCTCTCATCTCCTGTTGCACAGTAAGCTACTGCTCCATATGCCTTTTGAGAAGCATCACAAAAAATTTGTAAATGTGACTTCTCACTACTGTTTATCATCCTGGGAATACTTATGCTTGATGTGTTTTCAAATTCCTTCCGATTCTGTTTCCCACTGTTCAGCACACGTTTCACCTAATTCTGTGTCCCAGTCTAACTTTTCTCGCCAAGCCTCTTGCACTAAACGTTTGCCTCTAATAACTATAGGACTGACTAATCCTAATGGGTCAAATAAAATGGAGACCTGACTTAACAGGGACCTCCTTGTGAGAGTGACATCAGAGAAATTAATCGGCTTTAAACTTATTTTATCAGCCTTTGTATCCCAGTTAAGACCCAACACTTTTTGAGTTTTGGGAATGTCAGTATTTGGATAGTCCTCGTGAATTTTTTCCCTCAAAAGCGGTGAATTTGTATTCCAGCTCTGTAACGGCAAATTTATCTTCCCACATTCGGAACTGGCTACTTCATAAGCCTCCAGTGCTTCCGTCTCTGTATCAGCAGCACCTTGCAAATTATCCATGTAAAAAGTCTGCTCTATTTCTGGGCATTTGGCCCTTTCAAAATGATGCTTCAGTGTGTTGCAAAGTATTAAAGGACTAGCACAATAGTGAAAAAGCACCGATCGGAAACAGTAAGTTTTCAATGGACTATCCTCATTTTGAGGGTCTTGAGGCCAGAGGAATTTTGTAAATTTCCTATCCTCCTCTCTCAATCCTATTCTGAGAAAAGCCTTACTAATGTCTACTGTGAAAGCATAGGGTTTCTCTCTAAATCTTAGTAATACATTCCCTAACTTCTCTGTTAGTATAGGTCCACAATATAGGCAATCATTAAAGCTAACTGATTCCTTGGATGCTTTACTACTACAATTGAAAACTATCCTTATGGGAGTTGTTACTGAATCTTTGCTTACAGCATGATGTGGTAAATAATGTCCCTCTTTGTGGTTAACAGGGAATTCTACCTCCTCTGTAAATTTATTCTTCAGTTGATCCTTTATAATATTATCATGTATGGTTAGATGTTCTGGGTTGTTTCTCTACTTTCTTTGAAGAGAATTTAACTGAGCTTTAGCTGCTTGGAAATTTGTAGGTAATTCTGAATGGTTTAGTTCCATGGTAATCCTACCCAATACTGTCCATCTCTAAATTCCACAGACTGGTTATACAAATCCAAAGTTATTTTATCTTCAGGGGTTGGATTTTTAGAGTGTATTCCTGCACTGTCTTTTTTTTTTTTTTTTTTTTTTAGTGTCCGACTCTGGGCATAGGCTTTACAGCCTGCTATCAAGGCCCAGCCGTCCTCCATACACCTCTACATGTCACCACTTCGGCGCTTAACACCCACCGTCCATATTGAATACATGCTAGGGCTGTCTCATACAGGACTGGTATTAGCGGGGTTATTTTTACGACATGTCGGCGGGTCTTCTGGTAGATCAGTAAAGCCTGATTTAATGAAATTCAAATCCTTAAACTGTTCCCTGCCTCAGCGAGGATTCGAACCTGGGTCCCTCGGGATTGCAAGCCAACTCTCTACCGATCGAGCTACCGCCTCCTCTAGGTCCCAGAGTTTGTGTACAGGTTCAATTTTTTCATCCAACAAGTCATTTACCTGAATAGGTTCTAATTCTGCACCTATTCTGGCTATGTATATAT
>JAGKTI010032266.1:0-11937 GCA_018397915.1 Birgus latro
TTCCAGAAATACGAGCACCATTTCCTCGTGGCCGGCATTGCACTCACTCTGGTTCAGGTCGCCCTCTTGGTCTTCTTCTGCATCATTGCGGCCGTTTTCACCTATAAGGTCAGTCCACGAGTCCCATCATGGTAGTCCACAGAACTTATTATGGTAGTGTACATACCCCAAGATAGTAGTAGTACTCTATGGGACAGTCGACAAACCCCATCATGGCGGTATTCTGTAAATTAGTCCACAGACCTTATCATGGTAGTATTTTATGAATCAGCCCACGAACCTAATCACGGTAGTTCTCTTTGACCAGTATCCGTGAACCAAGTCAGTTTACCAGTCCCATCATAGTAGTAGAAAGCTAACTACCATTGTCTCCGAATTCCGTTAACTAATAATGTACTTAACTCTGCTGCAGGTGGCCGAGGAGAAGACCCGCGCCCGCCGCAGCCTGCGCAGTCTGCACAGCGTCCGCAGCAACAAGTTCAGGCACGCCACCGCCCCTTCCATAGATGGCTTCGATGAGGACAACGTTTCATACAGGAACCACGCCCTCGCCGACAGCACCAACAAGCTGCCTCTCCCGGACTCCAACGGCAGCCTCGAAAAGATGAGCCACTCGGAGACCCTCAGACAACCGACCGATGTGTGAGATGCGGCGTGCGTGGGTAGTGACAACGATTAACACTTGACATTATAACTTATACTGAGAGAGTCTTTGCTATGTTGTGGATGCTCTAGAGCGTCAACATAGCCGTTGCTATGTTGTAGATGCTCTAGGGCTTATCTTTTACCCTTTTTTTTTTTTGGTGATGTTCAACCCCTACTGAATGATGACGGACTTTGTTTTTATTCTTGCTATATTCGGATGTTTACATTTAGGACTTATTTGAAAACGAAGGGATTAGATGTAGAAGTTATTTTACCCTTTCAGCATGAAAAGCCTTTCCAAAGCAGAACGATAACGTCTGGAGATAACAAGAATGAAAATAAACATACGTCAGCTGCTTCGAGGGGCTAATGTGAGAGTTCGGTTTTGGCGCCCCGGTATTCCAGCCTATCACACTAGTCTAAGGTGGAGTCTGGGAGAGCTGGACTGATCCTGTGCTTTGAGTCAACCCGTGTGTCATGTACTCGTAGCTTAGGAGATGCTACGGGCACATTCAGGAATATTTAAAGCAATTTCTTGCACATTTAGGTTTTATCGGTGTGACATTCACATTCAATAACATTTAAAAAACAGTTTCTTGCAGACTGTTAAGGTTTTATCAACATAGCTCCATTCCATCATCAGATATCTCATGCATCATCATATGTTGCCATGTTATGCCACTCACTTGAGGAGAGTTTGAGTAACATGCGGGAGGAAATTCCTTTCTTTGGCAAGAACACATGTCGACGACGTTAAATCCTATCCCATTTGAGTAAGCTCCTACCTTTTTATTCTTTTTATTATTTTATTTTTTTTAATACCGAGGCAAGACACAAGAGGATGCTGTCCAAGTCTGTTCTGTGGAAAAGACTGTTCACTATGTCAAAGAAAGGCATATATTCCACTCCCTGTTGTCTTACATATTTTAGTGTAGTAACATGATATCTTTTTGGTGTGTTAATTCAGTGACAGGTTTTTGTCATCCCTCGTCCTGAATACATATACAGAAGTTACGTCCTGACCCGCCATCCCGGCCCTGTCAAGTACAGAGTTGAGGATGTCATGAATGTACAAAAAGGAGCAGGAAACACTTACTTTTTCGTGTCCCATTGTTGTCCGCCATTGTTCGTCCCTCAGGTAGGGAGTCAAAAGTGTCGTGGTTATTTACCCAGGAGTAATTCATAAACATGCCTCTCTGTCTCGTCATCCACCTTCCATACACGAGAAGAATATAGCTATTGCTCACATTATAACCACTGCAGTTGGAAAGCTTAAATCGCCCCTGTATCGTAGAGTTAATGAAATTCTCGTCGTTCTTGTTGGAAGAGTTTCAAAGATTTTTCATACATGTCAGCACTTTCCATTCCATAACCTCTCTTGTAGTACTTAGTAAATTCGGTCTCAACGTATAAGTTCAACCATATAATTTAACTCTTTAGCCCAGACTGGTGTTTCAGGTGAATGAAATCGTCTGGAGGTACCAAGAATAAAATGGAAACTTAACGTCCACAAAGGTGAAGTGCAGTCATGATCCACTGAATATTTTTACCGAATACATGGCCAGTACCTGAGTGACCTAATGCATTTTTCTTCGTGTTGGCGTTACCTAATGCCGTACAAAGACAACCCGGAGGTGTGTGTGGGTGTGTGGAAAGGAGAGACAGAGACGGAGAAAGAATTAGGATAACTGCTCAAGGAAACACAGGGTACAGAAAATGCCGTTACAATACCAGTGACCACAGAGAATGAATTTTTGGGTCATTGTTATTGTCCCCTTCTTAAATCAAAACACATTACCCTGCCCTGTGCTCGTAGGAGGTAGAAAACGACAAATTTTTTCTTCTCTCCTAGCACACTAACAGAAGGCTACAGTTTTGTACTTAATTTGTAATGACCAAAGAAGTACTTCAGATTTTATGTAACTTCCCACTGGAGATCATACTAACTGAGGTGCTAATATGAGGCGGATGAGTCTCACATACTTGTGTATATATAAAATATCATATATTTTATTGATGTATATATTTATATATGTGAAGTCTTTCGAGTGTGTGTGTGTGTGTGTATGAGGACGAGTTTCAGTATTATTCCCATCATTTTCGTTATGACACATTGCAATGGCAAAATTAACTGTATCTTCCCTGGCGTAAGAAATACCGTTGCACTTTTTTTTAGCACCATAATAATCTTTTGCGTGCTATTTTTTTTCTTTCCAGTATCAACAAAACTTTTTAACATACTGAAGCTATGAAGGTGTAACATGCAAAACAAATCGCTGGGGAGGAGGTGAATACGAAATCAATGCCGACGAGAATGTAGATCAGAAAATTTGTGCAGTAATTTGCCAGTGTGTGTTTGTCTGTCTGCCCAGCTACCTGACTCTACTTAACTGTACGTGTCTCACTTGACCTCGGAGTGCAGCTTGGTTCAGGGTCATGTTTTTGAGAGGGTGTGATGAGGAGGACTGTAATTATAAGCTTGTTTGATCCTCACTGATGTTTAATGTTGAAATGAATGCTGTAAGAGAATCCATATCCCCCCCCCAACCCCATTTTTTAATAAAGTTTTACGAAATCGCCTTTTGAGTTTCTTCTTCATGTCTCAGAGTTATTTTGTCACCATAGCGGATGTGTGTATCAATGGGGAAATTATTATTATTATTATTATTATTATTTTACCCTGACTGGCTGGTAAAATCGTCTGACGTTTCATAAAATGGAAAAGTCGTCCGTGATGTTTTAGAGTTAATTCTTTGAGTGTTTTAAGGTTTCTGTCGTTGATAAAATAGTGTGGAATTAGCTGAATAAAATGATCATGAGCATATGCTGCAAGGGGAGAATTAATCAAGAAGTGTGCAACCCTCTGCCTAAGCATTTCTATCACGTGAACAAAATCGTCTGGTGATAGCTTATATGACAAACAGATTAATGAAAGTGATCCTAGCAACCAAACATAACCAAAATAACAGCGAAATGGTTAAGGCTTAGAATATCCACTTGACAATCATAAGTATCCTGAAAGTTACTTGGGACAATATTAGGGAATGTCATGTCAATTCTCTCCCTCAAGTCCCCGGCCCCGCATTGTCATTGGGCGCTGAGGCAGGAAATAGGGGCGGGGTCTGGTGCGTTGACGTCACTTCTAGTATGACGTCAAAATATCAATCGAGTCCAATTCTAGTAAGTGGTGTGACTGTCCCTTGTGTCACGAGAGTTGCGTAGTCATATTTCAGCGACGTTTATATCCCTCGCCATCTGTGCATGAATTTAGAAGATGTAAGTCATTGTTTGTCTTTGCTCACTGAAAGCTCAACCCAAACAGACCAAGGACGTCATTTTTACTGTTTTCTTGGTATTTGGAATTTACTCGGCTGAAACGATATTTTTTTTCAACCTGAGGGTTAGATATAGCCATGTTTAACCCTTATCGCTACTACAGATCCTTGCAGGGCTGAATGAAATCGTCTGAAGGTAACAAGAACCGAATATAAAAGACGCCATCGGATAAAGGGGGAATGATCGTACGCCCGGCAGCGAAGGGGTGTTTTGGTGCCAGCGGAGGTGTGCGGTTTGCCAACTGAGAGCTTTTGGCACCGGATCTAGACATATTTTCATCTATTAAGCACCAAATTTTGAGGATAACTATCGATATGAGCAATATTTTAGAGATAATAGCTTTCTTCATGGAGTTTTGAATACCTAGCGAAGATCTAACACCTTCTAATTTGGTATCTCTGGCGGTGAGACTTACAGTCGCGAGGCCGTCAACTAAGAAACCTCAGGTGGGGACGGAACGAACTCTACGTCCTCCAGTGTTCGCTGGACCTGAACCCCATACCAACACGAAATTATAGAGCTTGTCAACTAAAAATATCCTTGCAATACTCTTGTTTTAACCGGCTATTCCTTAACAACTTAAACAGCGAACCATCAGGATATTTTGGAGGGACATGAACACCTCTGAATTGTTATAACCACCTTCCTGAGAGGAAATTGTTCAAGCTGCTACAAATGATTGCTCAAGTGTCGTGGCTCAAGGTGAGGCACACACACACACACACACACACGTGCTGCCTCATTCACGCACGACACCTACATGTGCGTAGGATTTACACAGGTTTTTGTACCTAAAGTATTCACATTAATAAGATGTGTATGGTGATAAGAGAGTGAGAATGTGAGGAAAAATCTGCTATATATAATAAAAATTAAATATATTCCTAGCAACTCTATTTGATATGTAGTATCTCTACTAACTGTAGATTATGAGTAAAAGCATGCAAGACAAAGTTAGGTAAGAAAAAAAATCGAAGTACCACAACGCGTTTTAGATTCTATACAAAACGAAAATTCTTAACTGTATCTGCCCTAACCTAATCTTGACCAACTTGCATCTGGGTTGGTTAGTAACATCCACTACTCACTGTGGTGCCCGGAGCTCAAGATAATTGTCACCGAAAACAAAATTCATGACTGAGAGAGGGGGTGTTGGACTTGAATGAACCTTTGTGAATGAGGTAGCCCACGATTCTACTCCCAGTGACAAGGCGAGAACATAAAGATGAAATGCCAGTATCATGAATGGACGAGGGAGGGGAGGGAGGGGGAAGACTTGGTGTAAGGGGGTGGAGGCCTTGATAAGCTGGATGGTTTTAGATTGGATATTGTCAAGAGAGTGGGAGAGACGCGGTGAGGGAGGCAGACAGTCATGGATAAGGACAGACGCAGCCATTGTGAAGGGAGAACAGTTACAACGACATATGAGTGTATGTATGTCTCCATGATGAAAACTGGCGTGTAAACGTAACTGAGGCTAAAGTGAGTTAAAAATAGAAGAGAATCCTGTACCTGACTTATTATTATTATTATTATTATTATTATTATTATTATTGCGATTTTTGTTGTTATTGTTGTTGTTGTTGCTACTGCTGTTGTTCCTGTAACTCCAGACTGAACCATATGTGAACTTAAGCTCATTGTGGACAGTAGTTACTATGATATTGTCAAACCATGAATTTTCTCGAAAATTATATAATCTCAATATTGTCTGATAAGGACTACAGACTACATTCCTACACTGTCACTGAAGCATCTATTATTATAACATCTAGCGTGGAAAACAGTACTAAGCATTTCTCCTCACACCAGTGAATTTTTATTTTTTTCCCTTGCTTGTCAACCGCAAGCTCAACTTTCCCTTGACGCAGAAGGCCGGCGCACCTCCTGCTAGATTGTTTATACACGAGAGTGAGGCGGGCGAGGACAAGGGGTCACGCAGTCACAGCGCAGCACTGCATTTCCACGGATCCTAAGGCAGGTAGGACTCACGTAATGCACCCACACGTTCATTAGATACACCAAAAAACAACCAGCATCATAACATCTCCTGGGAACGTAGGCTTAGACCGAAAAAATTGAAGGAAAGTGATTCTCCTATGCACCTACATGATCGTAAAACGCTCAGCAACCTCTTAGAGATTCGAACCGAGGAGCAAGGAACCTCAACTGGTGTCACAGATTACCAAAACCACCACGGATTCAGAAAAAAATTACCTTTACTTTTCATTTCTTCGTACTCAACAGCAGACTATTAAATTGTTTCCTTACTATTTATTTCTTATATTTTTCTCGTCCTTAATGATCGTTACCAGATAATATAGCTTTGGTTTTGCGTCCTTTCGCAGTGATGTAAGATCTCGTTACGTAAAATTTGGATCCCATAAAAAAAAAAGTTAAAAAGCAGAAAACGTACTTATATTTGATTTGTGTGTGTGTGTGTGTGTGTGTGTGTGTGTTGTTCTGGATCTATACTGTGGTGTCGCTGAGTATCTTTAGGCTCTAGCTCAGTTTAGAGACAGTGGAAAGAAACTATTAATTCCGAAGTTAGTGGGAAAGGTGTTATTTCCCAAGTGAGGTTGAGTGACTGAAAAGTAAGACTAAGAGGATATGACTGAGAATGTAGGTGGGCGGAAGAATGACAGATCAAGACCAGGGTGGGGAAGTATCGTTCATGAGGGAGGATGGTGTGGGAAGAGGGGTCATACTACATGTAGAGATGGAAATGCTTGGATGACTTTTTTGTGTTTGTTTTTTTGCCACCCCTCACAGGACACAACGTCAGGCATTAGTCAGGTTGATACGGGTACGGTACGACAGACAGTGGCGAGTCATGTGGTATGTTGTAGTAAACTAGAACAGTCTTTGGTATGTTGAAATATACCGAAACAATTATGGTATGTTATGATAAACCGGTGCAACAATTGGCATGTAGTAGGTAGCAAGTCTGTGCTATATTGCCATGGTATCTTTGGTATGCTGAAACACTGAAACAACAACTGGTGCACTGACATGGAATGATGTTTGGTAGGCTGAAATGGGCCAATTCAATCCTCGGTTGGTTGTAATGGGCTGAAATAATTTCTGGTTTGTTGCAGTGAAAAAGAGGCAAACAGTCCTTGGTATGCAGCAGCAGTGTGAAACAATCCTTGGTATGTTAAACTGCCCTCGTGTTTCATCATTCTATCGTTATTGCATTATTCATCACGGACTTCATGAATCAGTGCTCTTGCATTACGCTGCGGGCATTCGATGATTCACGCTGCTGACTCGGGTACTGGGAAGACCTTGAGTGACTGGGCGGGAGGGAGACCGGGTGAGGTGGGAATGGGGGTGCGAGCGTAGAGTAACCAGGTGGGATGAATGGAGGTAGAGTAGGCAGGGAGAGGGAAGGCAGAGGGTGGGATAGAGGAGAGAGCGTGGAATAGGGAGGAGTGAGGGAGGAGTGAGGGAGTGGTGTTTTTAGGAGGGACTAATGGAGGTGTGGGGTAGAGGAGGGGCTTGGAGACACATGGAGTAGGGAGGGGAGGGGGATGATGAGGGAGTGGCGTTATTGGATGGGGTGAATGAGAACATAGCTATTAGTGAGACGAAGGTTAGTGAAAATGAGAGAGGAAACAGTCTGAGAGTAAGGAGGAGGGGGAGATGAGTTGAGGGATGAATGAAGACAGTGTGGAGCAGGGAGAGGTAGCGGATTGGAGGGGGTGGAGTGACCAAAGTGAACGGGGACTGATTGTGCTGTAGAGAGAGGAGGGGTGGACTACGGGTGATGGATGTAGTAACGTGAGAGAGTGTGGGGGGTAGGGGGAGAGTGGGGAATGGGTGAAGAGGTATAATAACTAGGTGGGATGAATGACTACGGCGTGAGAGTGGGGTAGAGCTGGGGTGAGATAGTATGGTAACCGAGTGGAGTGAATGGGGACAATGTGAATTAGGATAGGGTGAGATGGAAATAAAAGAGTATAGTAACAAAACAGGGTGAATACGAACTGTGGGGTGCAAAGATTGTGGGGTGCCAAATGAGTAGTCTATCATCCATGTCATCGCGCCTTATGCACTGTGTCCACATCTCCCACTGGCTGTTAGATGGGGGAAGGAAGAGATGGGTGGAAATAGTGAGTGGAAGCGTGGCCGAGAAGAGAGGAGGTGGGAGGGAGAGAGGAAGTTCAAGGGGCAAGGAGAGAGGAGTGGATGGAGGGGGGGCAGCGGACACACTTCCTGCGCAGTGAGTCAGCGGGCAGTGATGCGAAATTACGTCATAGGGCAGGTGACACAATGATGTCAGCGGGCAGGATTTAGTGAGTAGTGACGCCAGACAAGGTAGCGTAGTGACGTCACAGGGCAGGAATAATGCTGAGTGACGCCATTCCAAGTAGCATGGTGACGTCATAGGGCAGGTAGTTTAGTGACGTCTTCGGACAGGTAGCTAAATCGTCAGTCCAGGTAGCGAAGTGGCGTTGCTGAGCAGGTAGCGGAATGGCGTCAGACTAGGTAGCATAGTGACGGCACATGGCAGGAATAATGTGGAGTGACGCCGTTCCAAGTATCATGATGACGTCATAGGGCAGGTAGCGCAGTGACGTCATCGGACAGGTAGCAAGATCGTCAGTCCAGGTAGCGAAATGACGTCGCAGGGCAGGCAGCAGTCATGTCATTGGGCAGGTAGCGGAGTGACGTCATTCAAGGTACACAGTGACGTCATCAAGGTTCCTGAAATCTGGCTTCATGGCGGTAACAAGTTTATCGCACGTCAGCCAACCCGGTCGCTGGTCCGGCCACTTCCTCACCATCCCGCTCTCCGTTTCAGGCGTAATTTTCTTGGGATTTCACTTTCCTTATCGCATACCTACATTATCGTGGCCTATTTCACCCTTTTGGACCGCGGATGTGAGCTTCGTTCTACTGTGGCGTGTGGCAGGTGATTTTATTCAGCTGAAGAATGCATATCTCACAAATCTATATAATGTTTTTTGCGATAATTATCATCATCATCAACACATCATCATCAACAGAGACATCCCTGCAGTTTAAGAGGTTAGAAAAAAAAAACACTCAACCCCATGGGACATTATGACGCTGCTGTATGTAAAATTCTCTGTTGCACTAAAGACGAGATACGCAATGCCTGTATCTTTGCGACTTTTTCTTTTTTATGGTTATTTCGAGGTTTGTTGACAGTGAAGATACTACAGAACACGGCAAATTTTGAAAATGAAGTGCGTGCTTTAAGTTGAGGCTTCACCGTCATATCTCAGAGCATTATAGTCTGTCCTGAAATTTTCGTCCCTAAGAAATAGTGGGAAAATTTGCCTGCGCGTGCCTTGAGGAATTTGCTTGCACCGCCAACCCTCTGAATCACATGGAGATTTTACATGCTGAGGAAAATAATTTGGGGGTATGGAGAATTTAGAGAGAGAGAGAGAAAAAGAAAAAGAAGAAGAGGAAGAACAGTGAAGGCATAAATATAGCTTTACCCATTTACTCGGGGGTCCTCCTGAAGCCCCTGTATCAGCTTCATAAATCTTCAAGGAAAACCCAAGTATTATACAGCAATAGAGCCATTGTCGTAATAAAAATGGCTGGTTATTTATCGGTATAATAGCAAAACAATTACAACAGATTAAAACTTTCCCTTTAAAAACATAATGATTACATTTTCTATTAAAGAGAGAGTTACATTTTTTATCACACGCACGAATGGAAAGTGGTTGTGTGTGTGTGTGTGTGTGTGTGTGCAGCCGAGCAACCAGTGTCATTCAGAGGTCATAAGGTTAGTCTGTGGAAAATCACTCAGAAGAATGAATGAAGAGATACGTACTCACTCTCAAACATTTACCTTCACTTTTGGTCGCTGTTACAGGAAGCAAGCAACCAAACAAACAAACAACAACAGGAATATTAAACCCCTAGGCGTGTCAATAACTGCCACTCTAATGACGTACATATTAATAATCCCAGACGATTTTATTCATCTCTCAAAATCCCCCTGATAGCGAAGGAGTCTAATGAAGGTTGTATTTCGCCTCTCTAGTTCAAAATGTCTCTCCTAAGCTGAATAAAATCGTCTGGAGATACAATGAAGTGGAGTTCTTGGGCGGAAGTGGCTAGGAGAGATTTCTATTGCCTTCTGTCTCTATTTTCTGCTCTTATTTCTCTATTTGGCTTTAGTAATCCTACTTTGTCTTCATTTTCTCACTTCCGTGCTTTCATTTTTCTGCTTTGCTTTCATTTCCTCATTTTATGCCTTCGTTTTCCCATTTCCTACTTCTGTGACCCCCGTTTTGTCTATTTTGTGCCATCATTTCTATGTGTGTATCTTTATTTTCCTTTTCCCCTATTTTTGTGTTTTCATTTCCTATATTTTTTCCACCATTTTCCTGTTTTCCAAGTTATTTTCCAAGTTTTCTCCCTTCATTTCTACGTTAATTTGTGCTTTCATATTCCTCCTTCTTCCAAAATTGTGTCCCCGTTTTCCCATTTTTAGGTGTCCTGTCAACCCACCGATATACAGGAAATTGGGTTAGTAAGGCAGCGATGTTAAGCTGCCGTCACACTTGCACAAAGCTGGCTAACATGCGAGCCAGTTTTGCGAGCCGCTAGCCAAACTGACTCACGGTGAGCGAGATTTCGCTTGCGAGGCGAAGTGGATAACAATTCTCGCTCACAGCTTGTTGGTGGGATTGGAACTCAAATGAGCCTATGTTAATTTTGTAATCGGTGAGAAAATATTATGTTATTCATAGAAGGAAACTTGAACTAAATTTGTTAAGTAAATACAATTTAATTCTTGTGGTTTTTATTCATTTTTACTTGTTTTCTTGTAACCAGAAATAAACATTCGGACACTCGGGTGACCAGGCGCGGAGGCCGTCTGCTTTGTCTCCAAACAACAAGTAGAAATCAGATTTCGATGTGGATCCTGCAGCAAGGAAAACTCTAGTAGACTGCTTTGTGGCTCTGGAGTTGCTAAAGTACGTGAAGCGGTTACAGAAACTGAGGAAAAGGGAGTGGGTACTCCGTGGTGGTTTGTTTACAAATGTCCACGGGGCGCCAAGGCAGACGACACTGTTAGCCATTTCGGCTCGCAAGAACATACGAGTGTGATGGACACTCGACTCTGCTAGCCGTTTTGTCTCGCAAAAGCTGGTCGCATGTTAGCCACTTTTGGTCCAGTGTGACGGCAGCTTTATGGTCAACACCTTCAGTACGATACGAAGGGAAGGTCTCCCACATATTCCTACCAAAAATCACTCATGAAACTTGAAAATTGTGCAAATTATGGCCCTAGCAATTGTCGACGTACCCATACGTCGATGGGTGTAGCTGTAACAAAACATTGCGACGTATCCATACGTCGATGGGATTCCTCGGGTTAATGTCAGTAGAAAATTATTCCTCCAGAAAATTGCGCTAGCCGCTAGATGATACATTTTGCCGCAGTCGTAGAATCAAATGGCAACACTGGCGGAGAGGGAAGGCTGTGATGTTGCCAGGTTTACGTTTATCTGCATTTTCTCAAGACGTCTTTTTTAATAATTTAATATAGATATACAATAGCATATGCAATTTCTTGCAAAAATCATTAAAATATATTATTTAAATCAAATATCCACAGCCTAACAAATTATTAGGCTGTGGATAATTAATTTAAATAATGATTTAATTATTTTTGTAAGGAACTGCATATGCTACTCTTAATAAATAATGTATTTTTAATTTATTTTTCTATTATTAATAATAATAATGAAGCATTTTAAGAAATGCTACTACCCTCCTGCCTCCCCCCAACAATCCAGCCCTCGCGACCCGCCCAAGCCTCCCCCTTGTCCAGTCATGCGGGCAGCTGCAGCTCCCAAGACCACATGTCCTGTGAGACCACGTGTCCTGTGGATTGCGCACAAGTGCGCAGGGCAGGTGCGCAAGCGCAAATTCATTTGTGCAAGCGCAACTAAATTT
>JAGKTI010032267.1:0-11936 GCA_018397915.1 Birgus latro
TCGAAAACTTTTGATACGCAGGATGTTAAAGCAATTGGACGATAGTTAGAGGGTTGGGAATGGTCACCCTTCTTTGTTAATGTGTTTTTCATGTGACAAACTATCCTGGACCAGCACTCCTAAATCTTTCTCTTCTCTCACTTTTGTGATTGGTTCATTACTCATCAAATAATTTAGAGATGGTCTCTTGGTGCTTTTACCCATTTCCAATATTTTACATTTTTTTGCGTTGAACTTCATTTCCGACATCCGGCTCCAATCATGTATCCTATCCAGATCCTCCTGCAGCATTTTACAGTCCCCTTCAACCTCTACTTTCCTCAAGATCTTTGCATCATCAGCAAACAGACTTGCATAACTGTTCACTCCATCTACCATATCATTTACATAAATCAGGAACATTACTGGAGCCAACACCGAGCCCTGTGGGACACCACTTGTTACTTCTCTCCATCCAGACGTCCTATCCTTTATTACTGTCCTCATTTGTCTGTCTCTCAAAAAGTCTCTCATCCATTCCAGGAGGATACCCTTCACTCCTCCTATATGCTCTAATTTCCACATTAGTCTTTTATGGGGTACCTTGCCAAAGGCTTTCTCCAAATCTAAATACACACTATTCACCCAACCGTCTCTCTCCTGTAGCACATCAATCGCTCTTGAGTAAAAGCTCAACAAGTTGGAAACACATGACCTTCCACTTCTGAATCCAAATTGACTTTCAGTCAAAATATTCATCTCTTCCAGATATTTTATCCATCTATCTTTCAGAATCCTCTCGCACAATTTTGCAACCATGCTGGTTAGGGACACTGGTCTATAGTTCAGGGGTTCTTCCTTGTTTCCTCACTTGTAAATTGGTACCACATTTGCTCTCTTCCATTCCCAAGGCACTTTCCCCTCTTCCAGCAAACACACAATTAAACTGTGAATCTTATCCGCCAGTTGTTCTCTGCATTCCTTCAGTACCCAATTTGAAATTCCATCCAGTCCTGGGGCTTTCCTTATATCTTGAGTTTCCAGTAATTTGTACACTTCCTACACTTCCACTTTTATATCTTTTATCACTACATTCCTAGTCACTCTCTCCCCCTCCACAAACTCCCCTTCATTAGTAAAAACCGATTGGAAATGTCTGTTCATTATTTCAGCTTGCATTGCTGCATCTTTATAGACCTCTCCTTCTACTTTCAGTTTGGTGATTCCTTCCTTTTGTTTCAATTTGGCCATTAACAAATCTATAAAACAATCTGGGTTCATCCTTACATTTTTCGATTATACCTATTTCAAGGTTCCTTTCTTCCTCTTTATGAATTCTTGTATATTCATTTCTAGTTCTTTTATGTTCTTCTTTTGTTCTGTTATTACATCTCTTTTTCCATTTGTTCCACGCCATGTCCCTCTCTTTTTTCAATATCATACACCTTCTATTAAACCATTCCCTTTCCCTGTTTTCTTTCCCACTTACTCTTGGAACATATTTTTCCTCTTCTGAATTATAAAGATCTAGAAAGATATCCCACTTCCTCTGAATCTCTCTTGTTTCTCTGAATTTTCTCTAATCTGCATTTTCAAAAAATTTTCTCAATTCTGTAAAGTTTGCTTTCCCAAAGTTGTATCTTCCCTGCGTATAAAGCTCAACTCTTGGCACCACATTTCCTATTATTATCTGAAACTCAATGACCACGTGTGTTTGTGTGTTTGTGTGTGTGTGTGTGTGTGTATTTACCTATTTGTAGTATACAGGAATTGAGCTAAGCTCGTGTTGTCCTGTCTCCATATCTACATTCATCTTATCTAGATTTAAATACATGAATGTTTTTTGCCTGCACCACCTCCTCGTCTAAGTCATTACAAATACTTATGCTTCTGTTCGGGAAACTGAACTTTTTGAGATCATTAAGACATCTACTTTTCCTCAACTTGAAGCCATGACCTCTTGTTCTTCCATCATCCAACACAAAAAGATCCTCTCTATCCACCCTTTCCAATTCTCTTACATTTCTAAATATCGTGATCAAGTCACCTCTTTCCCTTCTCTCGCGCAGTGTTGGTAACTTCAGTTTTTCCAATCTCTCCTCGTAGGTGAGTTCCCTTAAATGTGGTATCATCCTCGTTGCCATCTGTTGAACCCTCTCTAGTTTATCAATATGCTTCTTCAAATGAGGCGACCATACCACAACCGCATACTCTAGTCTTGGTTTAATCATGGTCACTATCAACTCCCTCAACATTTCCTCATCCATATAATTAAAAGGCACTCTCATGTTGGTCAGTAATCTATAAGTTCCCCCAGTGATTTTGTTTGTATGCTTTTCTGGTGACAAGTCATCCCGAATAATCACTCCTAAGTCTTTCTCATCCTTTCTTTTACTAATTATCTCATTGCCCATTTTATATGCCCAGTGTGGTCTTCTTTCACTTATTCCCATTTCTAATACATGATACTTCTTGGCATTAAAGTCCATTTTCCAAGTCTGGCTCCAGCTGTGTAGTTTATCCAAGTCCTCTTGCAGTTCTTTACAACTATCAATACATTTAATATGTTTCATAATTCTATCATCATCTGCAAACATACTCATGTAACTATTCAAACCCTCTGGCAAATCAATTACATATTTCAGAAAAATTATTGGGGCCAGGACAGAGCCCTGGGGTACTCCACTAGTCACATTTCTCCATTGTGAAACCTTGTCTCTTATTACTGCTCTCATCTGCCTTCCTATCAAATACTGTAATCTCTCATCCACTTTAATAGTTTCCCATGCATCCCTCCAAAGGTCCTCAACTTCCACAATAGTCTCCTGTAGGGCACCCAGTCAAATGCTTTCTTAAGTTCCAGATAGACACAATCCGCCCATCCCTCTCTCTCCTGTACGACATCTATTACCCTACTGTAGAAACTTGATAGGTTAGTAACACATGATCTTCCTTCCCTAAAACCAAACTGTCTTGGTGTTATCACTTCATTTTCTTCTAAATACTTTATCCATCTTTTTCTAATAATTTTCTCACAGATTTTACAAACAATACTAGTAAGTGACACAGGTCTATAATTAAGTGGATCCTCCCTATCTCCTCCCTTAAAGATTGGCACAATACTTGCTCTTTTCCAATCTTTAGGTAACTCCATTTTCAAGCGAGGTCTTGATGATGACATAAACTGGCCACACTAACTGGTCGGCACATTCCTTCAGGATCCATCCAGCCACACCATCTGGTCTCATTGCTTTTCTCACATCCAAATCCTTCATCAGCTGTAGCACCTCATTCATGTCAACTGTAATTTCGGCCATTCCCGTCAGCCTGGGTTCCATTTCAGGCTTCCGAAATTTGTCTTCCAATACATAAACTGACTGCAGCTTGTTGTTCATTATTTCACACAAGCCTTCCCCTCTTTCGTATGTTTCATCTTCATCCCTCAGTCGTATTATACTGTCCTTAACTTTCACTTTGCCATTTACAAACCTATAAAATAGTTTCGGCTCTTTTTAACAATTAGATATTATATCTTTTTCGTATTTCCTTTCCTCTTCTCTCCGTACCCTTACATATTCATTTCTTACCTGTTTGTACTCCTCCCATGCCCTTTCACTATACCTTCTTCTCACTTTATTCCATGATTTTTTTCTTGCCTCTTGTGTCATCCTACATTTGTTGTTAAACCATTCTTTCTTCGTTTCCATAGCTGCAGAAAATTTTGAGACATACTTAGTAACTCCTGTTTTATATACTTCTGTCAAAAACTCATATTTCTCATCAACATTTGTGATCATATTCATTTTACTCCATTCTACATTTTGGAAAAACTTCCTTAGGGAAGCAAAGTCTGCCTTCCCATAACTGTATCTATTTTCTCTGTGTTTTTCATCTCTTTCTCCTTCCCTTACTCCTACCACGTCCATCTCAATTACCAGATGATCACTTTTACCAAAGGGGCATTGGTAGGTTATGTTCCTCACATCACTTGGGTCCTTTGCGAATACTAGGTCGAGCCTGGATGGCTCGTCGTCACCCCTAATTCTTGTGTTTTCTTTGATCAATTGAGTTAACATGTTTTCCATTCCATTAATTTATTTTCCCATGATTCCTCATTGTTCCCAGCATCTATGCTTTCCCAATCAACTTCTCTACAGTTAAAATCTCCCATTAATATTATTCTATTTCTTCGTTCAATTAACATTTTTAGCCTGATAATGGATTCTCTTATTAACTGATCGTAATCTTCCTTCGTCCATGCCCTAGTTTGGGTGGGCATATAAATTACTATTACATCCATTTTTTCTTCATAACTGTCCTCTATTACAACTCCCAAAGGTTCAGCCATGGTATTTTCAATTTCTATATTCTTTGCTCTTAGGACATTATGGGTTAACATCACTATACCTCCCCCACACTTACCTTCTCTGTCCTTCTTCGAAATGTTATAATTGTTCTATCCAAATAATTTTGTATCGACATCTCGGGGCAATTTTGTCTCTACCAAGCAAACAATTTCAGGTTTATTTTCATTTAAATAATCTCCAGTTTCCCCTTTCTTAGATATTAACCCATCTACATTGCTGTACATGATACTCAGATTTGCTGCACTGTTTATATCTTTACTCGATCTTCTCTTTTTCATATTCATACCCATCCCCTTTTTTCCCTTCATCTCTAGTTCTTCACATACCACTTCCTTGCTTTCATATCCATCACTCTCCAAAAAAAAGTTTTACGTTCTTCCTCTGTCCTCCTGTCATTTTTTTTCCTTTACTTTGTCCTTCAAAGATTTTAAAACTTCTCATTCTTTTTCATTCAAATCTTTTCTTACTATAATATTTTCCATCCCTACCTCTTTACTTAGTTTCCAGGTCACCTTAAGTATATCATTTACTACACCTTCTGATGACATCTTAACTCTAATTGGTCTTGCTTCCCCTTTCTTATATGGCCCTATCCTCCTTACTTCCTCAATTTCTCTTTCCCACTTGTTTCCTTCGGGATCAATCTTGCCCAATATTTTCCTCACCTGATTCGAGTCTCTCTCAAGTCTCACAGACCTAACTTTTTCTTCCTCCTCCCTGTTTCCAAATATTATGACACATCTGTTCCTTTCTACTGTTTCTCTCACTATTTTCTCTTTTTTCTTCAATATTTTCACTACATCTTCTTCCATTTTTTTCTTGTTCATTTCCCTTTCTTCCTGAATAATTTCCCTTAAGCTGACCACTTCTTTCTGTTCTTCTTCCACATGTGCCCACTTTGCCTTTTGCTCTTCTAACACACTACTTACCTTCTCTGTTTTGTTACTGCTTTCTTCTAGTTTTCTCCTTAATTCATTATTTTCTCATTTCAAATTATCGATCTCCTGGTTTGCTGTCTCAATAGCCTGTATCAAACTCTGTATAGTATTTTTTGTATTTTCAGGCATGTTTCTTGATACTAGATCCTCCACTTTCTTTTCTAGTTCACTAATTCTCATAATCAATGTATTGACCAAATCCATAACATTTGTTTCACTGTCAAATCCTGGAAATTCCAGTTCCCCAATGTTTACATTGACTGCCATGTTTAAGGTCAGTTGCAGTACTAAACTGAACAGCTGTTCCCAAAATTCCTACAAAACATTCATGTAAACTTACTAACAATAGTTCTTTACATTTTTGGTAGACTATAATAACTTGCAATACTCCAAATTTTGAACAAGACTGAAGGAGACAGGACAATTCCTGAAAACTACTTAAGGTTCATTGAGAGGTGGTTTGAGATACGTCTTCTCGCTCTGGCTGCTCGTCCATGTGTGTGTGTGTGTTCTTACCTAATTCTTACCTAACTGTATCTTTACAGAAATGAGTCAAGCTTGTATTGTCCCGTGTTTTAAACCATTTTTATCATACATCTCCTTAAATTTATGAATTGTTTTGACACACACTATTTCATTCAGTAGTGCATTCCACTGATCAATTGCCCTATTTGGGAAACTAAATTTCCCTACGCCTTTATCATCCCTCTTTTTATACAGTTTTTTGCAGTGTCCTCTTGCTGATACTTCCCCATTGGTTATATATTCATTTACAGTAAGTCCTAATATTTTGATGCATTTTACTTCGACACTTCATTTTTCGCGAAAGAAAAAAGTTTTCAACATGTTGCAAACCGTCATTTTCTCCCTAACCTCGGCGCTCCCAGCCGGCAGCCGACACTCAGCAGATGACGCATATGCTCCTCTGTTTGTAAACAAAGAAGATGGCAACTACTTCAGCTTCATAATACAGGTGCATATATATAAGAATGATTATTAATGTGTTAAATGAGAGTTTTGTTGACACTTGAGCATACAAACTTTATCAAATAAACATCTTCAATCAAAACATGACCAAGCAGCATCTGCCATTCTCACTGTTTTGGTAGCTCAGCTAATCTAAGGCTACTAAACAAGTCAATATTCCAACGGCTATCAATTAAACTGCTTATAAGATTTTATTGCTTGCTTTAACGCTATTTAATAGTATTTTAACTTGCACATATACTTACCAGAACAGTAATATAAATATTGAACTTAGAAATTCATTCCCATGGAAAAGCACTACTGCAAATCTTAAAAGAACAACTAAACCAGTCAGCATACCAATGGCTA
The DNA here is from genome assembly GCA_018397915.1 of Birgus latro. Lineage (NCBI taxonomy): Eukaryota > Metazoa > Arthropoda > Malacostraca > Decapoda > Coenobitidae > Birgus > Birgus latro. The sequence continues at coordinate 6,620 of JAGKTI010032267.1, forward strand.
TCAGGTACTCTGGTTGAGACTTTATTTCTTGCTTTAACATTATTTAATAGTATTTTAACTTGCACATAAACTTACCAGAAGAGTAATGTAAATATTGAACTTAGAATTTCAGTCCTATGGAAAAGCACTACTGCAAATCTTAAAAGAACAACTAATCCAGTCAACATTCCAATGGCTATCAGGTTAACTGGTAATGAGACTTTATTTCTTGCTTTAACATTATTTAATAGTATTTTAATTTGCACATAAACTTACCAGAAAAGTAACGTGAATATTGAACTTAGAAATTCAGTACTATGGAATAGCACTACCGCAAATCTTTTAATTTAAAAGAACAACTAATCCAGTCAACATTCCAATGGCTATCAGGTAAAATGGTTATGAGACTTTATTTCTTGCTTTAATGTTATTTAATAGTATTTTAACTTGCACATAAACTTACCAGAACAGTAATGTAAATTTTGAACTTACAAATTCAGTCCTATGGAGTGTGGAAAAACAGTACAGTAAATCACATGATCAAAACAAACCGTGTGGGCTGCATTCGAAGGTTTGGCCTTTCAATGGACTTTGTTACACTGTTAATATCTTTTCAGGTACATGTTTATTGTGTTAGGCTGTATAAGCAACTAGTAAACTCATATAATTTTGGGTAGGGCCTGTTTGGTGTTATAGTACTTTGTGATAGGGTAGGTACCTGCCCCACTGGAACGCCCATCTATTTTTCCCATTGATTCTTAACTTCACACGTTGACGTTTCACGTTTCGCGACGTTTTGGTGGAACATCAAAACAGCGAAAAACGAGGACTTTCTGTATGTCTATTTTCTCTTTCCCTGATATGCATGTATATAGATAGCATAGTCATATCTCCTCTTTTTCTTCTCTCCTGTAGTGTTGGCAGATTCAATTTTTCTAATCTTTCCTCATAGCTCAGATCCCTTAAGCTTGGTACCCATCTTGTAGCAGCCCTTTGAACTTTTTCAGTCTTATCTATGTGTTTCTTGAGGTAAGGATTCTAGACTACTTATACATACTCCAAGGTTGGTCTGATAAAAGATGTTATTTTCCACAGCATATCTTCATTCATGTATGTGAATACTGTTCTCATATTTACAAGCAATGTATACATGTTATGAACCTTCTCATTTACTGTATGTGGCCTGTCGGAGTTAGTCTGATATTGATAATCACACCTAAGTCCGTCTCTATTCTGATGTGTGTAAGGTTTTACTTCCTAATTTATAATCCCAATCTGGTCTTTTCCCACTTCAGCCAAACTTGATTACATGACACTCATCCACACTGAATTCCATTTGTCATGTAAATACTCCATTCATGAAGTTTATTTAATTCCTATTGTAGCTCTTTACAAGAGTCTATGTTAATAATTCTCCTCTGTACTTTGCATCATCGGCAAACATAATTAAAAAGCTTTCATTTCCAATATTATTATCTATATCATTTACATACACTAGAAACATAATTGGTGCCAGCACTGAGTCCTGTGGAACTCCGCTAGTCACTTCCCTCCATGATGAGTAATTTCCCCTTAGTACTGTTCTCATTTCCCTTTTTCTGAGAAAATCTTGCATCCAACAGTACAGTTTGCCTCAAATTCCTCCTTGATGGTACAGTTTCCATAAAAGTCTTTGGTGCAGTACTCTGTCAAATGCACTCTTGAAATCTAGATAGATACTGTCCACCCATCCTTCTCTTTTCTGTAATGTTTCTCCAACTCTATCATAGTAGCTTAATAAATTAGTAGCACATGATTTTCCCTTTCTGAAACCAAACTGCCTTTCTGTTATCAAATTGTGTTCTTCTAGATGGTTTACCCAAACTTTTCTTATTAGCTTTTCCAGTATCTTACTTATAACACTGGTTAGTGATACTGGTCGGTAGTTGAGTGGATTTTGTCTATTCCCTTTCTTCAATAAGGGGGCAATGTTTGTTTTCTTTCAAATATCTGGTAGTTTACCTTGACCCAAGGATTCCTTGAATATTAACGATAATGGTCTATTTAATTCCTTAGCACATTCATATAGCACCCAATGTAAAATTTTGTCTGGACCATTTAATTTTCCTTTATCTAATTTACTTAGCTCTTCCTGTATTTCTTTTTCTGATATTTGTATATCTGGTAATATGTTTGGGCATGCATGTTCCATATCATCCCTCTCAAAATTATTTTCTTCTGTAAAAATTGATTGGAGATTATTATTTAGTACTTCACAAATATCTTTCTCTTGTGTATATAAAATCCCTTCATCCGTAATGGATTGTATTTTATCTTTTACTTTCGTTTTGCTTCGGATGTAGCTGTAAAATAGCTTCGGTTGATCACTACTTTTGTTTATGATGTCCTCCTCAAACTGTTTTTGGGCTTCTCTCCTTATTCTTGTGTATGCATTTCTTGCCTGTTTATAGTTGTTATATGCCCTCTCACTATTGTGTCTCCTGTATCTATTCCACAACAAGTCTCTTTATCTTCTGATTTTTTACATTCTTTATTAAACCATTTGTTTATTTTCATTTCTGTTTCTCTTTGCTGAGGGATGTAATTTTGGACCCCTATTTTATAAAGTTCACAGAATTTTCTGTACAGTACAGTAAGACCTCACTATAACGGACTAAATGGGGCTCAGGCCAGTCCGAAATATGCGATTTTCCGATAAAAGTGACATCCGGACTTACCCCTCCTAATCCGGACTTTTTCCAATATATCAGACATTAGTCCGGATTGCATCGGTAGTTTTTACCACCATTGCAGTATTGTACTGTGTTATACCTTCACTACATTAATCAAATGGTATAATAATACTGTACTGTGCACTGAAAAACATGTCTTTTACTTGTCTTATTGTGGTGAACATAGCTGACGATGTCAGGCAGTTCGGACTGCTTTCTGGCTATATCAGACTTTTTCCGATATATAGGAGTTTAGCGCGGTAGCTCCTCGAGTCCGATAAATGCGAATTCTGGTCTACTGAAGTCCGTTATATCGAGGTTTTACTGTATGTAACATTTAAATTTTGTCCTCTAAGCTTTTTTTCCCAATCCATTTCTAAGAAGTATTTCTTTAGGTCATGATAATTGCCCTTTTAGTAGTTAAGGCTCTTTTTGTAACTTTCATTACTGTTAACTATGTAATATACAATCCTGAAGTTGCAAATTAATACTGCATGGTCGTTTTTGCCGAATGGAGGGTGATACATAATAATAAGGTGAGGAGACTGTAGCAACAGTCGAGCAGGGCAGTACTCCCAAGGAGGATGGAAAGCTGATGACAGGGAGAGCTGGAGCTCCCGTTTCATCAGTCCTCAGGACTTGTTCCTGACCATCCCCCTTTGCTGAACTTTTTCAGTGTCTCAGTAACACAGAGAGTAGACCAGCATGCTCTCCAATACAAGTTTCTCTAACTGTCAACACCAAACTACATACACGCTACACACTACACTTCCTTTTCAAAAATTTCTAAACAATGGCTAATGAAAATTGTGCCTCGGAGTCCCCAGGGGGGGGGGACCATAAATGCCCCCACCATCTGCCCCTCTCCCGGTGACAACTCTCAGAGCTGCCTGGAACCACTGTCTGACTCACTCCTTCTTCATTTCTGTAACATTCGCTGACTCACTCCTTCTACATTTCTGTAACATTCGCGGCCTTTCCTCTAACTTTCGCTCTGTTGAGCACCACCTCTTCTCCTCTAAACCTCACCTTCTCTTTCTTTCTGAGACTCAGTTGTCTGAGGCAACTGACAGCAAACCCTTTTCTGTATCCTCCTACTTTCTCTACTCTCGTTTCAAAGCCAAAGGTGGCTGTTGTGTATATGTACGCAACGATCTATCTTGCTCTCGTGTTCCTGAACTTGATTCTTCTGAATTCTCTACTCTCTGGCTTCGGCTCTCCTGTCATTCTCTGACTAAATATATCTGTGCTGTTTACTTATCTCCTAATTCTACTGACTATCAAAAATTCTTTGACTATCTTACTTCTACGATGGAACACATTCTATCCATTTCTCCTTTCTCTGAAATCTCCATTCTAGGAGATTTCAATGTTCACCACCACCTTTGGCTCTCCTCTCCTTTCACTGATCCACCTGGTGAACAAGCCTACATCTTTTCTATCCTTAATTACCTAAAGCAGCTTGTACAGCACCCTACCCGTATCCCTGACCGCCTTGGAGAGAGTTCCAACATACTTGACCTTTTCCTAACAACTAATCCTTCTGCTTACACTGTTAATCTTTTCTCTCCGTTGGGCTCCTCCGATCATAACCTTATTACCTTAACCTGTCCTATTGCTCCAGTACAGCCTATGGACCCTCCAAAGAAACGCCGCCTGTGGCACTTTGGAACTGCAGATTGGGAGGCCCTCAGGCAGTACTTCTTTGATTTTCCTTGGAATGATTATTGCTTCCATGGCCGGGAGCCATCTGAGTGTGCCCTGCGCATTACGGAGGTTATTCTCTCGGGCATGGAAGCATACATTCCTTTTTCACATCCTCTGACTAATGCAAGAAAGCCTTGGTTTAATCACGCTTGTTCTAATGCTGTCCGCAACAAAGAAAGGGCCTTTAAAAGGTGCTGGAGCCAACCCACCCCTGAATCACATCTTTTTTATATTTCTGCCCGGAATCGTGCTAAGTCTGTTCTTCGCTCTGCTAAAAATAATTTCATCCATGCTAAATGTTCCCAACTCTCGAACTCGAATTCTTCTCACTCCTTTTGGCACCTTGCCAAAAACCTTTCTAACAACTTTACCTCATCATCCTTCCCTCCTCTTTTCTACTCTGATGGCTCTGTAGCTATTTCTTCTACTGATAAAGGTCTCTTTCCTCAGACTTTCTCCTCCAATTCTACCTTAGACGATTCCGGTGCTGTTCCTCCATCACTTCCCCCCTCTGACTTCCTCATGACTGGCATTAAAATTTCTTCAGCTGATGTATTTTCTGCCATCACTGGACTCAATATTAACAAGGAATATGGGCCTGATGGAGTCCCTCCTGTTGTCCTCAAAAACTGTGCTTCTGTGCTTACACCCTGCCAAGGTAAACTCTTTTGCCTTTGTCTCTCAACTTGTACCTTTCCTTCTTGCTGGAAGTTTGCTCTCATTCAGCCAGTCCCAAAGAAGGGTGACCATTCCCAACCCTCTAACTATCGTCCAATTGCTTTAACATCCTGTGTATCAAAAGTTTTCGAATCAATTCTTAACAGAAAAATTTTAAAGCATCTTTACTGTCACAACCTTCTTTCTGATCGTCAGTATGGGTTCCGTCAGGGACGCTCCACTGGCGATCTTCTCACCTACCT
>JAGKTI010032269.1:0-10644 GCA_018397915.1 Birgus latro
CGAACCCACCCTAAACCCCCTGGGTGATTTGCTGTCCTCAGGCTTGCCTTGGTGCTTGTTTTTGAAGTTCATAGACGGTAAGATAAAGGGGGGTAAACATTCCAAAGGCCCGACCCATTGCACAGACCCAGGTCCAGGCAATGGATCTGGGACCCCTAGCCCACCAGCTTACCAGTGGCTGTGGTAGTGGCCTCGGGGCACCCTGCCAGGACAGCTGCAGGGACACCCTCCAAGCGCGGCTTGACACTGCAACTGCCCCGCCATTATACACCCACTGATGGGGCAGCCTCCTGGGGCGCTGCTCCCAGGTTCGGGCCCCTCTCTATTGAGCGGAAGCGGCAGCCTGGGAACCGCAATGCCCTGTACCCTCTAGCACAGGTTCGAGCCCCATCTCGCCCCGGACCCGTGATCTATGCCGGCGGAACCCCAGTCAAGCCTCCCCCCAAAGTCCGCCACTAGGTAGCGGGGGCAAAGTTTTCTGGCCGCATGCCCTTGCTGGCGTCAACCCCTGTTACGTAGTGGGATACGTTGTGTAATATGTAAAGCGCATGTGGTGTAGTGCATAGGATAGTTAGAGGAAATGTTTGGGAGAGTATGCTGGTCTACTCTCCATGTTACTGTCACACTGAAAAGATCAGCAAAGGGGATGGTTAGGTAGCTAGTGAAACAGGAGCTCCAGCTCTCCCTATCACCAGCATTCCCATTCCCATTCCCCTCGGGAGAAAATTATAGAAGTTGACGGGGCTATGGTAGTGACGGTGTTGCTGATGGTGCTAAGGGTTATGTTGATAGTGATGACGATGATGAAAGTGTCATGGGGGGTTTAAGATACTGGAGAAACTAAACTATTTATAATGGTTTAAATAACTCGCTGATCGCCAGTCTGTTGCTGAGGAAAAGAATATATTAAATATTTCTCCTACTTGTGGGAGAAGAGGAAAGTCGCCAATTATCACAAGGGAATCGACTTATGAAATAAAGTAATAAGTTTTACTTTATCCCAGATTTCTTTGCCGACCCACATATCGAGACGCAAGCTATCCATCTCACCCTTGGCCGTCCATTACTAACTAAACTATGGTGAATGGAGAGGTACTGGGTGCCGAACTGCAGAGCCCCCCTGCTCAAGGCTCAAGGATGGCCTCCGGGAAACTCGGACTGTCCTCATGCACATCCGCCTATCACGGGGATCCCTCTCCAACTGAAACAATGTTCTCACGCCTGGGCCTGGCACAGGCAAGTTCGCCAGATGTGGACGTGCCCTAACTTCAACGGTTAAAAGAAGTGAGGTGAACGATATACATACGTAATTCATTGACTAAGTGAAGCACTAATGTCGTGCATAAGAATAGTCATTTAAGAGGTAGTGACGAATGTTCTGAAAAACAGTTACAGTCAAAGTGCCATCACAGGACGGTTAGCTGCCTGAGCGAAACTTTCTGGGATTTCCCACTGCATTTGTAGGCTTCCACAATAATACAATGTTGCTAGTTCCCATAATAATTCAATGGCACGAATTGGCATAATCATCTCGTGAATATGTGACAGTATGTCCCATCAAAAGGAAATATCTTCTGAAAAATTTGACAGGATATATACATCCTAACTCAGTCACACACACTTCACACTGTGTCATGTGTACTACCCTGCTACAGGAGAATATCATTGTCGTCAATGAGCGTAAAAAATTCGTATTTGCATTAAAAGAAGCAAGCTTGAGGGGAAAACAAACTCAGTGACGATAGTGAAAAATCCTGTACCAGGTCAGACTGAGCAAAATTTCGCTACATTTACTTTAACAACTAACTGTTGTGTAGCGTGATACTCTGTGTAGGTGTGACAGTTGTAGTGTAATTGTACGAATGAGTAAAATGATGTAATACAAATTAACAGTAAATGGAGAAGATGAGGGCAGTGGAGAAGAGGCGGCAGCATGCGGCAGAGACGATCTGCTGACCCGTATGGGAAAACTGCTACACCAATCGTTGTACCTGCACAGCAAAACTGCTCCACCCACCATCTGTGTATGTGAAATCAATCAGAGTGGAGCATCAACAGTGTCAATATGACAAACATTTTGTATTAAAATGCGATTACCCTCTGCCTAGCAGTCAATGCATATGCTACAAAAAATATCCCCTAGCTCAAAAATTTGAGTGACAACCAAAGCTTCGTACATTTGAGGTTGCCATTAATTCCTTATTGGGTAGATTATTAAGCAGGAAACGTGCTAGTCCCTGGATTCCATAAATCACTGAAGACGCCTGTAGTTTACTGGTTAACCCTTAGCCACCGCCGGCAGTTAGTGAGAAGAACCGGAAAAAAAAAAATCATCTTTATATAGATGCCCCCGACCACAGAACTGGAACATAAATATAGTTACACTGCATTATGCAAGATTTTAACATAATCTATATATAGACTCTACCACATAATCTATATATAGACTCAACCGCAATGTAAGGTTTTAACATAAATCTATTTATAGACTCTACTGCAATGTGGAACAGTTGTTACATTTCATTAACATAGCAAAGATGCTTATAATACTAAAACTTTTTTTTTTTAGCAGCTATTGTTCATATTTGTAAAAGTAAGGTGAATGGAGTCACTCACACCCACAGGCAAAGCTATGTCCAGGACTTGTGATCTGGATGTGGTTTCCCTCCACCCTCCCTTAAACTGTTGCCAACCTAACCTAACCTTTAATTTTTGTATCTTATGACATTATTCTTTTCATCTATTACTGTGATGCTTTCACTCTTTTACTTTGGAAGGTGTTCTGATGTATGATACAGCTTAAAGCATGGAGTAATGCACAATGCAACTTGACATACATCACAGCTATTGATGCTTCTCCTCACTTTCTTTTGCATTGCACAGTAGGTACATCTCCTTTGAACCTTCTTTGTAGTTACACCTTCACCTGACTCTGTCTCTATTGGAAAATGTCTTCCACTCAGTCTTGTAGGGCAAGGCCCAAGAGTGACTGAGCTTGTGGGTTTCTTTATCCGATAAACATCTTCGCCAAATGCATGCACTATCTGTTCAGCCAAGTGCAACTTGAAGTCAAGGACTTTTTCTGTCCACCATTTCTCTTGTAGATTACATGACAGTTATGCAAACTCATTTCTATCAGCCTGAAAAATATCTTCTTGTAGTACTTTGTAGCACCCTTGCGTGTTACACATGAGGCAGATGTTATCTGGTTCATTAGGTCTACTCCTTCCATGTGCAGTTTTTTGTACTTGATGCACACAGTTGGCTTGCTTACCTCTTTCCCACAAGATTGTACAATTTCCATGGACTCCTCATAGACTGTGCTGAGCATGTTCACATATTTCTTGTCTCTCTATTTCATATGCATCACTTTGTCATTGAACCTGGAGATTGTCTCTCCCTTTTTTAGCTTCTTTTGTTTTACTTCCTCAGAAAGTCCCTTCCTGTTAAGTCTTACTGTGCCTATGGCATCAGTTCCATGAGCTAAGAGGATATCAAACAGTTTAGGGGAAGCATAGAAGTTATCCATTCCAAGCACATACCCCTTATTTAGTAAAGGCTTTATTAGGGCAAGAACAATTTTGGTTGGTTTGGAAAGCTTGGCTATGGCTTGATCTGACAACCCTGGCAGTCATATTCTGTGCCTTTCCCTGTATATGGCAAAAGATCCCATACATACCCTGTCTCAGCTTCTGCTAGGATATAGGTCTCCATGCCAATCCTTGACCTCTTTAGGGGAATATACCCTTTCCATTTGAGTCTTCCTTTCCAGAGAAGCAGGGATTCATCAATGCTAATATTTTCCTTGGGGATGTAATTAGGTATGTATCTGTGCCTAAACTGATCTAACACTTCCCTAAATTTGTAGGCAGGGTCATCATTACTTTCCATGTCAGTAAAATACAAATACTTCAGAAGAAGTGGAAATCTGTCCCTGCTTATGCACTTCCCAAAGAAAGGTGTTGCAAGCATCTGGTTGGTTGAGTGGTATGAGTAGATTGTAGGCTTCTTTACTGTGCCTTGTAAAATGACCAAACTTAAAAAGGTATACATCTCCCCAACATTAGTTTCCTTTCACATCAGATCTCTACTCTTTCTCATCATTTTTCCCTTCTCTGTTCTTCACAGACCTTGGCAGCATATTTTTTTGTTTCTCTAACTATATGTTCAACTATATCCCTGTCTACAAAAGACATTAAAATCTCCAGTGGGTCCTGAGGATTTTGCAAAACTGCTTTGACCACTGTCCAGTAAATGACAGTCGTCCTCTGCTAATTGCAGAATGGCTCAACCACCCAACTGCAGGACTGTCATCATTGCCATTATCTTCTACATTTGACAGACTATCATCTTGATCATCTGCGATCTGAAGTTGTGATTCATCACCACTGTCAGTGTCATCACCATTTCTGTCTGATGTAGTATCGCTACTAATATCAGAAAGGAAATCATCATCCAAATCCTGATCTAAAATCATTTGTATCTCATCATCACTAATGGGTTTGTTTCCCCTGTGGTACATGATTCTAAGTATGACATCCAAATATCAAAAGAAAAGCATAAATGGGGTTCTACAGGAGAAACAAAAGAGTGCTACACCCCCCCCCACCAGGGAACAGAGTGAGTGACTCACCGTTGTTTTGTTGTTGTTGTTGTTGAGATTTTCCTCCCTTTGGAGGACCGGGCCAAGTAAGGGCCCGTCAGAGTAATTATAGTCAGATAAAAGAGGCTCAAAATGAGTTGCTGTTAGGTGGCCTGGAAGTGGCCACTTGTAAGGTTGGTATGACGCGAGTGTCTGGACCCCATTTGAGAGGAGATTTTGTTAATGTGGGAGTGGCTATCGGGGTGGCGGGTGGGCGGAGACTGTATCTAGTAGAATTGGAGTGGAGGCGAGGGCAATGATTTAAGCAGCAGTGGCAGAGGGGGAGACTCTTCTTACTAATCTGCTCCCTAAGGTGGAGCGAAGGGCATCAGTGAAGGGGCAGTCGAGCAGGTAGTGGAGGAGGGGCTGATCTGCTGTAGTGTGGCAGTAGGAGCACGATTCAGGGGCAGTTTCTCTTATTTGGGAGTAGCAGGGGTAACCTAGCCGTAAGTGGCGTATCCTTGTTATTAATGAGTTAGGCGTGGTGGTGGGGAAGTCGAGGGGCTCGTAATTTGTGGCCCTGGCATACCAAGTGGCAGAGTATGAGCCCTCTGCCACTTGCGCTTCATGGTGAGATTGAGTGAGCCTCCTGATGGCATTTTTTTTTCTGCGTTTTATTAGGGAGAGGCTTGTATTGAGAGGGAAGGTGACGTTGGGGTGGAGTGTGGCAGAGCGGGCGGCAGCATCAGCGCGCTCATTGATGGCTATGCCAACATGGCTTGGGAGCCAGTGTAGGTGAATTTCACCTCCGTTTTGGACTATGGAGTCTGCGACTGCTAGTATGGAGGTCAGCAGATTTACACTGTCAGTGAAGCGCCGTGCTCGGAGGCCCTGTAGAGACGAAAGCGAGTCTGTATGAATGACCACGCGTTGGTGGCGGTGGGCACGGGCGTGTCTGAGGGCGCCTAAAATAGCGACCAGCTCTGTTTCATACACGGTGGCTCCTGAGGGAAGCCGCCAGGTCTCAGCACGACCATCACTGATGAATGCAGCACCTGAAGCTCCTTCTGCAGTGACAGACCTGTCTGTGAAGAACTCGGCAGTTCCCGGGGTCCAGAGGGATGCCATCCTTCATAGGCCGTCTTGGCGCAGGAGGGCAGGAAGAGATGCTCTGGGGCAGGCATTGGAGGGGGCAAGACTCTGGATCACGGGAGGCAGCCAGGGAGGAGGGGGTACATAGTCGGGATCAGGGAGGTCGGGGCCTCCTGGGAAGGCATCTGACACTTCCAGGTTGTGGATGATGTTGGCAGTGATGTGAGCCCAGTCCTTCTTTGGGCCTCTGGGGGCCTCTCGAGGGTGCGCTGGAGGAGCATAGAGACAGGCAGCTGTGACCTGAGGTGGCAGAGCTGGGCAGAAACTGCTGTCGAGCGACTCCAGATTCTGTGCTGGAGGGATGGGAAGCCACTCTCAACCCTGAGGTTCTCGACTCGTGTCCAAGGAGGGGTTCCCAGCATCACTCGCAGCGCAGAGTTCTGCAGGACTTCTAGGGAGCGAGATTGCTTCTCAGACAGCCCAGCAAGACATATTGCACTGTAGTCGACGAGGGAACGTATGGCGTGGGTGTAAAAAGTCCTTAGGACCCGATATGAGACACCTAGGCTTCGGTTTGAGAGGGCTTTGAGTGCGGTGATTCTAGGGGCGGCTCGCTCCCGTAGGTATCGTATTTGGGTGGAGAAGGACAGGCGGCTGTTAAACCACACCCCCAAGTACTGATGGCTGTGAACGAGGTCGAGCTGGTGTTCCCCGAGGGATAGTGGGCGTTTTGGTGGTCTTAGACCAAAGGGCATGCATTTGGTCTTACCAAGGTTTATCTTGAGACCAAGTTCACAGCATCTGTCGAAGAGGCGGGCCAGAGCAACCGTAGCTGTTTCATAGCAGTCCCTACAGGAGAAAACGAGCGCCAAGTCATAGGCATAACAGAGCAGTGTGATGCCCCTGCCGAAGTCGATTGACAGCAGGCTCTCGACGAGGATATTGAATAAGAGGGGACTGAGCACACTGCCTTGAGTTGTTCCATTCAGGTGTGGGAAGGAAGGAGAGAGCTGCCCCTGAAAGCGGACACTGGTGGCACGTCCGACGAAAAAGTCGCGGATCCACGAGAGAAGCCTGCCGCGAATGCCCCTCTCTACTAGCGCCGCCAGTACAGCGTCAGGGTCTGCCAACTCAAAGGCCTTCTCCAGGTCAAGGAAGACAGCCATACCCCGACCATTCCTCAGCTCGCCCAGAAAGGAGGCGAGGCACTGTGCAGTGCTTCTGCCGGGGAGGTAGGCGAAGAGCCGCAGGTGCAATGGGCCTAATTTCCAAGAGAGCTGAGAAAGTACGAGGCGTTCAGCCGTCTTTGCAATGCAGCTGAGAAGCGAGAGAGGTCGCATCACAGCTGGTTCGTGTGGCTTGGGAATGGGGTGAATGATTGCGGTCTTCCACGATCTGGGGAGGCATCCTTCTTCCCACGAATGATTTATGAGCTCTAGTATATGGGCTCTCCCACACTCCCCCGACCTTGCAAGGAGGGAGTAGGTTAGGCTGTCAGAGCCTGGGGCTGTCTTTCTTCTGCCGTGAAGGGCTCGATCCAATTCCCCACCAGCAAAGGGTACGTCTGTGTCATCAGGGCGGGAGCAGGCCGCTTCCACAGAGGCTCTCCTTGGGCCCCTGAGCCGCGCCTGTGCGTCCCTTACTGGCTGGGGAAGGTTGGTGGGCAAGGTTCTTTCGGCGAAATGGGAAGCAAGCCGATTTGCCTCACTTGCAGGATCGGGATGAGAGGGGGTTCTGGGGGGCTGATTTTTGGAGACTCGTTTGATCCTCATCCACATCTCCTTGAGGGAGGAGTGGGAATCGAGGGACCTGCACCACCTTATCCAGGCCTCCTCTTTCAAATGCCGCTTTTCCCAAGAGGCGTGGCGCGCTACTGCCGCCAGATTTTTCCTGGTGGGGGAGGAAGGCTGTCTCCGATAAGCCTTACGAGCTGTATTTAAGCGGTGGTTTAGCTGGCTGACTCTCTCGTCGTAGTACCAGTGGTCTTTGACGAGAGAGGTGGGAGGCTTGGAGAGAGGAATATTGTCTGCGGCGGCGCGTCTGAGTGTCAGGGCGACATGTTCAGCGTGTTCCTCGAGAGAAAGCAGAGGTAGGGGGTTGCGTAGTAGGGTTCTCACGGTCTCCTCATACTCCCGCCAGTGAGGTCTGCGCAGGTCCCAGCGGGGGGGTGGCAGCGGCGGTGGTGGTATAAGTGCCACGTGCAGTTCCGTCATCGTGGCGAAGTGGTCGCTCGTAAGGAACGGGTGCAGGGACCATGCAGACACGCCGGCGAGATTTGAGGAAACGAGTGAGAGGTCCAGCCGACCTCCTCTGATGTGGGTGGGTTCAGAGAGGTCGTTAAGTATGGTAGTGCCTGCTGTCTCCTCTAGCGTCGCGGCAAGGTGCCACCCTGCCTCATTGGCTGGGATGGGCGAGGCGAGGATAGGATGGTGGGCATTTAAGTCTCCGCCTATGTAGGTGGGCTCCGCTGCGGCAAGGGCCAAAAGCTCACCCAGATCGAGTGCGCTGTCATGGCTCCTATACACATTAAAAATGTTGAGTTGGGTGGTGGCAAGCTGCAGGACAATGCCCTGCACCTCCACACCCTCTCCACAGTGTACAGAATCAGAATCAGAATCAGAATTTTATTTCCATTATTGCAATGGTTATTCATTACATAAGGGGCATATAATAACTTAAAATCTACATATACATATATGTATATACCAACATCTACATAGACCTACGTCAATATACATGCCCGGTACTGTAAATACAGAAGGGTTGTAGAGAGAGCTGGGGATGTGCTCCCTCACTAAGATAGCACATCCCCGCGTGGCACCCTGGGTCTGGGCGAGAAGGTAACTCCTGAAGCCACCGAGCCCAAAAGTGGAGTCCTGAGGAAGAAGCATCTCTTGTAGGAGGATTACGTGTACATCCTCTCCAGCCGCCACCTCCTGGAGGTGGGGAAGCTTGCTCCTTGCCCCTAGGCAGTTCCACTGGAGGACTCGGAGGGGGACAGTCGGGGGTGCTGTAGAGGCGGGGGAGGGTGGGCGTCCTCCAGGGGGGGTTGGAGGGCGCACCATTCTGCCTCTGTTTCGCTTGTGGCTGGTGGTGGAACTGGTTTGGTGGCAGTTTGTGTTGTGCGTTGAGGGTGCGAGTGGGTTGGAGTTGGCTGTGGGATGGCAGTTGTTGCTTGGGGTTGGGTTGTGGGTGTCGCTGGGTGGCAATGTGTTGCTTTCGTTTCGTCTACCACCCTCTGAACGATGGAGCCCATCGTTGCCATGAAGGCTGGGGTGTTTAGAGGGAGTTGGAAGGCTGTCGCTATGGCCCGCATTACGTTCTTGGCAATGTCTGAGGCGATGTCGTGGAGGTCCTCCAATGAAAGAAATATTGCGGGTGCGTCTGAGGTGGAATGAGGGCTGGGAGGCAGCGGGCGAGATTGCTCGGGGGGCGGGGCCGGTGGTGGTGGGGGGATGGTGGTTTGGGGGGGGATGGGGGGTGGGGGGGGGGGGGATGGGAGGGAAGGCCTCTGCTGCGAGTGGAGGAGGGGGTGGGGCATTTGCCTTCCTCTGAGTTCCCCTGATGAATGTTCCCGGGGGGGTGGAGTAGAGCTTATATTCTGTTGCTCTTTTACCCAGCTGGCCTGATGGCAGTGGCCCTGATCCACCAGAGCAATTCTGGATGGGCAGCTTGGGTGCCAGGCATGGTGTTTCCCGGTGCAGTTTGGGCAGCGGGCCACGACAGTCTGCCCCCCCTTGTATTGGGTGAGACAGACGTCTGTATTGTGGCTGCCGCTGCACATTCCGCACACGACCGGGCATTTGCACGTAGCTTTGTGATGTCCGAAGCTATGACATCGGAAGCAGCGTAGTGGTTCTGGGGTGTAGGGTCGGAGGTGGTACTTCCCCCAATTCCCCAGGTCCAGCTCCGGTATTAGGGGGCCACGGAGAGTGACCATGACTTGGTGGGTCTCCTCCCGACTGCGCGCTTTTTGGCAGCGAGTCGCAGCCTCTACCTGTGGGTGTCATAGAAGGAGTTCCGTTGGGTTTCTCAGTGGATACCCAATTACCACAGCTTTGGTCGTCCATTATCCTGGGGTTAATTCTATTAATTTGATGGGGAAAGACTCGTCCTGAGCAGTGGCGTGTAGGAGGGCATAAGAGTTTTCCTCCAGGGGAACAAGGACGGAGCTGTCGTCTTTCCCCACAATGTTTGTACACCGGAGGCCTGGCAATTTAGACTCGAGAGCGGCTACTGCATCATAGCTAGTTTCGTGTCGTTCTTGGAGAGGGACGCGAAAAGCTGGGTAGGACGACGCAGGTCGGTGACATGCCGCTACCGTGACTGATGGTCTTGGGCAGGGCCTTTCGTTATTTGGGGTTTGGGCTGTTGGTTTCTCCTGTTTTGGTCGTCTTTTTCTGTTAGAGACTATGGTGAACCCATCGTCATCAGCATCGGCAGTGGGAGTGGATTCGGCGGCAGAGGAGGTGGAAGGGGTGGGTTCGCCAGCATCCATCTGTTTGTGTATTCGAGCAGACTTGGAGGGGCGGGAGGCAGTGGAGTTGTTATGAGGTGTGGCGGTGGAGGCATTAGAGTCCTTGTGAGTGGCAGCAGCAGAGGATTCCCCTGAAGTGGAGTTGGTGCTGGATGAGGAGGGGTGTCTTGTCCTTTTGGTGGTGGCAGGGCGAGCGATGATGGCGGCGCTTAGCACGGGAGAGGGGTGAGGGGCGGGGGCGGAGGGGGTAGGGGTTATGTGGGTATGGGGCTGAGAGAGGGTGGTCCGGTGGTGGGGGGGGGAGGAGGTGGTGGAGCCCGAGGTGGTGGCGGCAGGCCGCCCTGTGCGTGCTTTCGTTGCGTTTGGGCGGTTTTCGCACGTCTCGTGGCGATGCTTGGTGGATGGCCACGGGGGCCGAGGCGCATGCATCGGCATATTTGGTTATGGGATTACGGGCGTGGGAAAAAAACTGTATATATATATATATATATAT
>JAGKTI010032270.1:0-11936 GCA_018397915.1 Birgus latro
ACGATTTTGTTTCACTGTATGTTGCCATTGTTCCTATTTGCTTAACTACTACTTCTGGTAGTTCATATGAATAGCAACATTTTCCCACTCTCCGCAGGCCACTTCTCACAGTAATAATGGCACTAACGGATTTTGAGTTTAGCCGGTTTCTGAGCTTGCTTTTAACTATGTTTATTTGGCTAAAGAGCCTCTCAACTTCAGCATTCGATGAGGGAGTGAAGTATATTGAGTGCCAGCTCAGAGAGATCATGAAAACTATTTACTCCTATTGCATCCTTGTAACTAGCCACTTCAGCCCAAAATTTGACCGTTGATGTAGTTTCTTGCTACCGAACAACTGTTAAATTTCGCCACTGATTGTCAATTTTGTCAATTTGTTCAGGAAGATATCCCAACACTTCACCAATTTCTATTACAGGTTCTTTAACCACTTTCAGACACTCTTCAACCGAAAACAAAGACATCTTCTTCAAGATTCTGAAGTTATCTGGTGGTCTGTTTCGTAATTCATCACACAGTTTGACAGCGCATGAAATGCAACGATCACGAAGTTGTCGCTGACCTTCTTGTGTCAGATTTGAGGTAGAACACGTCTTTTCGAATTCATAGCCCAAATATGCTCTGGGGTCAATGTAACTCGCAATATCAGAGGTTAATGGATCGATTCTTGAGCTAGGTATCATCACTCTCCTACTTGTTGCACTAATGAGATAAGAAAGGTCTGATAGAAGTTTTGTTGGGTCGACATTTTCCCCCTGAAAGGTTTTCACAGTTCTCTGAACGTCCTGCAGAAGTGGGCGCAGAAAGAGCATGTAAAGTTTGTTAATGGGGTCACTGTACATGTATAACATCTCTGCAGTAAAGCACTTTTCATCTGACCTTGCTATATTAAAGTGCATTTTAAGTTCTTCCCACTGAGCTAGAATGCGGGTCACTGCAGGTTCCAGTGATATCCACCTGGTGTCACATAATTTAGGTACCTGAAGTGGTTGTTTCCCATCATTCAATGTTTCATACAGAGTCTTGTAGATTAGCTGTCTTTTGGAAGAATGAGAAAACCAACTGTACGTCTCTCGCACCAAGAAATCGATGTTTCTAGGCAATGTTTCTGCCACAGCATGAGATAAAGCCAGTTGAATTGAGTGGCACACACAACGCACCATGATTAAGTTTGGGAGTTCCAGTTCCTTTTTTAAAAGTTCACACACACCATTATTTAATCCAACATTAACGCTTGCATTATCAACTCCAATACCAAGCAAGTTTTGGGGATCCAGCTGTACATCACACAAAAGTTTCTTAATAGCATTTACAATAGACTGTGCTGTTCCATCTTGTAACTCCACTATACCAAGAAAGGTTGATACTATTTTCCTTAATTTCCTACTGAAATAGCGCACAATTACACCAAGCAGTTTTGTAACAGCAATATCAGTTGATTCATCTATAAGGAGGCTGTATTTTTCATCAGCAATATCATCCTTGAGGCTCTCCATAAAGTGGGGTGCTACCACATTTACCACTATGTTTTTGCACTTGGTTCGGTGTAGTTTCTGATTTTTCACTGCACTGCTGTCACTGAACATTACTTTGCAAGCTTCTGACACATGGTCCACTGTTAAAAAGGAAGAATGTTCTGCTATTACCATTGTTAGTCGTCCTTCTGCTTGGCTTGATGAACGGCGTTGGGTGTCACTGATATGTGAGAATGGCAGTTTTGTTTGTCTTGAGCTAGAAAAAGGTTCTGCAGCTCGAACATGTTTCACAGAAGTTGTATGTCTTCTTAGGTCACTGAGTTTTGCTGTGATCTCGCATTTACAGAACGCACAATATGCCTTAGTTTTGTCTTTTTCTAAAGGTCTCAGCCAATCCTTTAACTCTGGAAATGATTCCCAGCTCTTTCTATACATTTGTGTATCATTTGGCGCCACTCTGATAGTTATTCAAGAACTGATTGCACCATTTCAAGCTTTCAGTAGTTGAGCCAGCTAACTGGTAGGCGGACTAGCAGAGGCGAGGCGGGCCGCAGGCAGAGTATTTATCCAACGATACGACTGACATGTACCGTACGGATTGCCTTGTAGTCAAATTTATAGTTTTAATCTTTGTTAAATACAGTCTCAGGAATTATGATTTGTATGAATTGTAAATGAAAAACATACGAGAATTAAATATTCTCTTATTATCCTAACTGGCCCGATGAAACGATAGCTTGAGAAATATTACGAAACACATGATTATATTTTTAAGTAAAAAAGTCCCAGTCCTGTCCAGTTCGTGTTTAACTTACGGAATTCATATTCTCTAGCATGGAAAGAAGTAAATTTATGCTTAACATACCCATGATTATGACTTCTTGGAAATGCGCTACAACATGCACCAAATCAAAGAAAAATGCACCAGAAAATGCGTTATGCGCAAAATATGAAATTTACGCGCTGTTTGTCATGCCAATGTGCCAGAACTAGCGCATTTCGCGCCAATTTGGCAACACTGCCTCTCCATTTGTTTTGATCACGCGTTTGTACGTTCGGTTCATATTTTTCTCGGCAATGTATCATGTATCATAATATTTTAGATGATTTTAGTATTTACAATGACTTAATTAATCGAATGTATGTGAAAATTGTATCATGAGGCTGCAATTTATTTGCAGTAAAGGCTTATATCGAAATAGTACTTGCTCCGATATAGTATATTTACACTGCCGAAGACGGTCCGCTTATTATATTTTGCAGATTCGCAACATTTGTATGCTATTAGGGATTAATTAATGCCTGGTTTTATTCTAAGGATTTTGGTACAGTTTGAGTTACAACATTCTAAAAATGGAAGAGTTATAAAACTTACGATGTACTTACGACTGCCTCTCACATGGCGCAACTCTACGAGGAGAATTGCCAACGCCGCATAGGGTCTAGCGCTCGTTTTTAGGGTCTCCAGAATATGCCATAAGTGAAAAGTTGCTCTTACGCCCAAAGATGGCGGACTTGGGAGGATTTTTGAGCTTTCAGAATCCGTCCCCTGCCCGGCCCAACAAACTATGAGGGTCAACCCATTGGCTAATATATCCATTAGCTGTGCTGCTTTGACTACAGCAGCCCGGCCACTTTGATGAGTCCAATAATAATATACAGGGAGCAATGCATGTTATAGTAGTGATTGCTGGAAAACTAATGCTATACAAACCTTGTCAACTTTGGAAGGGAGCTTAGTATGGTGGGTCGGCTTTTAGTATGACTCGGTGGTGTGGGTGGGGCCTTTAAACACACAACAAACTGTCATCGGCCTCAGTTGTGGCGTCGTCTGCAAGGTCACAAGGCTGCTGCTTCATCTCTCCTGTAAGTCGCCAGCCTACTGCTCCTTTTACGCCAACAACTTCATTGGTTCACTTGATAAATAACACTTGGGCTAACACACTGTTGGGTTGCACTTTCACTTGGGCAAAATGACCAAAGTAAAGTTGTATTTCGGTGACGAGGAGAACGACTACTATGGGTACCCCCAGGTTATGGCCAAATTTGGCCATAACTGGTACCTGACACTGCTTGATAGTGGCTCTCCATTCAGTGTGTTGCCCATTTCATTTGCCAAAGAATGCAGTTTGTATTGTGAAAGCAAGATAAAGCCAGTACCTGGATGGGAATCCGTTCCGTGGGTACTTGGTGGTCTTGGCAACACAGAGGTGGTGGTGGAAACCGAGAATGAAGGACACATGACAATATTTCCCTATGTTTGTATACATGATGAAAATACTGATATCCCAATACTGGGTATGGATACACAGGTAAATTATGTGTCAGATAATCAGCTACCCAGAGCCTGAGAGTATGCATGTAGTTTTTGAGAATGCCATGTCATTACCAGAAATGGCTGTTGTAAAAACTACTGTGTTTAGCATCAATGGAGTTGAGGTGGTGGGGATACTTGATACTGGTTCTGGCGGAGTAAACATGCAGTCATGCGATGCCAAAGTGTGCTATCGAATTAAAACGGTTTGAAACCCCCCTCCTTCAGGCTGTAATGTGGGGTCATCGTAAAGTATATAAGCAATGTGTGGATATGGTTCCCATTAGGCATGACTATCATACCAGTATGTGTGTTGTTCATTGTGGTACGTGGCTGGCCTTATTCAGTGTTTGGGTTACCTGTGATTGCAAATTATGCAAGGATCTCGTTTACCGAGGAAGGCGTGATCTTGTCAGAATATAGAGTATTAGGAGATGAGGAGGAGGAGTAATCATGAATATACAGTATTTGGTCATTTTATTGTTTGTTTGGTGTTGAATTCTTGGCGGTTTTCAGTGTTCACTAAGGACTGTCATTTATTTTGTTTTTCTCACTGCTGTTTTTTAAAGGTCTCTGGTTATTTTTGTTTTTATTGTGTCTGCTTTTCTTATTTGTATACATTAAAGGACTTATTTTTATATTCACTTTACACAACCTGGGTTTTTACTTAACCCTGACCCCGTCCTTATGATCATGACTCACCAGCAGCAGCATCTGTTTATAACCATTATGGACAGCAATTGGTCCAGGACTGACCCCTGATATACCCTGATGGTTACCTCTGACTCATCACTGTTGGTATCATGAACATAGGTTGCCTCAGGTCTGACCCTTGATATACCCTGATCTTGTCTCAAACTTATCAGTTTGTTCTTTTGGCTCTGACACTTCTTTTAACATCCAGCAACCTTGCCAATATGCTATGTTTCATTTCACCTATACAGGCTCCAATATCCTTTCATGCATCTGTTTTGGTCACAGTGATGGTGCTCCACATTGCTCTGTATCTACCAACCTCCCAATTCAATGCCATATCCCTGAAGCCACACTCTGTGACCTCATCTCAGGACTTTTTGGGTCCGTCTCGCAAGCCCGCCATTGAGTTTTACACCTCCCACCCTCTGCACCCAGTTGTCATCTTCCATCCACTCAACATGCCGAAACCATCTTGGTCTACCCCTTCTCATCGCAATCAGTATTGTACATTCATGTCTTACCCTTCCTCTCAACTCTTCAGTCACAATCCTAATGCCCAAGACCTCTCATTGAAAGACACACAACACATCCATCAGATCATTATCATCTGTGTACAGTCGAGCCTATGAGTATCCCCTTCCTTTAATACACAGGTTTCGCAACTACAGAGCATTACATTCTTAACACATGCTGCATACAAGGACCCCTACACCTGGAGGCAGGGCCCTTTCTGTACCAGGAGAGGCAACAGCTCAGTCAGCTTCCTCCAACCACTCTTTACATATCTCCAACCCCACCTCGACACACAACATGTCTCCCAAATAAGACTCCTCCACACACTCAGCATACTTTCCAGCAAGATCAATCCATTCATGCCTCGCAATCTCTACATCCTCTCCCTGACATACCACCTTATGAAATCAGCATTATTATTTTATTACTGATGGAGACATACACAGTTCCTCACTAGAAATGTCAATTCACATAAAGTCTATACACAATCTTGTTGTCCCAGACCATTAAGAATCCTTAACATCCTCGTAGTCCAGGCAAATTAAGAATTTCATGACGTATTTAAACATGTGGAAGTCCACGTGAACAGGATACCTTTCAGACACTACTACCTCACCAAACTTCCTCTCCAACCTGTATATAATGTCAGAGAGATTCCCTTCAGGGCAGAAAACGGGAGAGGGGGCTGGCGAGAAGGCCCTAACACTAGGATCATTAGGAGACTTTTGGCCGTCACGTTAAGTTCGTTGTAAATCACTATTCAGTATAACTGTACAATAATACTCTGTAACCCAAGAGTGCTGTAAATCACCTCGTTCATACTATGTCTCACGACTTTATTCTGGTTGTGCTTAATGATCCATAATCGACTTCCTATCTCCCAACAAGTACATACGACCGCGCTATCGAGAAACTTAGGCCCACTGAATCACAAGCAACTCTAACAGTATTCAAACTGAGAGTGGTCCAGGTCTGTCAGGTGAAAATAAACCAGCTACAGGTGCACATGGAGTTATATTATTACTAATAACCACCAAAATCCAACTAGATTCTGTAGGTGTGATGCATCAGGGAGGAAAGTCTCCTAAATAGACTATGCGTCAGTGGAACTGTAGGTCCCTGACTGTGCAAGTTTTTTTTTTTTTTTTTTTTTTGTGTGTGTCCGACTTTGGGCATAGGCTTCACAGCCTGCCATCAAGGCCCAGTCGTCCTCCTACAATCTACATGTCACCACTTCGGTGCTTAACACCCACCATCCATATTGAATACATGCTAGGGCTGTCTCATACAGGACTGGTGTATTGGTATTAGCGGGGTCATTTTTACGACATGTCGGCGGGTCTTCTGGTAGATCAGTAAAGCCTGATTTAATGAAATTCAAATCCTTAAATTGTTCCCTGCACCAGTGAGTTGTCTATGTAGGGTGGGAAGCTGGTGACAGGGAGAGCTGGAGCTCCCATTTCACCAGCCCTCAGGACCTGATCCTGACCATTCCCCTTTGCTGAACATTTTCAGTGCTTTCGTTTACACAGAGGGTAGGCCCGCATACTCTCTTAATACCCCTATCTTGAACTGTCTACACCACACTACATGCAAATAAGATATCACACCTATTTCCATTCCCTCTTAGCAGTGGCCACTGCATTAATACCAGCAAACAAGGTGGTACCCTACCTCGGATTACCACCACCAGCAAGGTAGGGCTGGTGGCACAGGGTACTCCTGGTCGCTATTAAGCGACTCTTGCAAATTCCGTTCATGCTTGTCATTGGAGAAGTGCAGGTGCTGCTTTATTCTTCACCAGTATCCGTGGTCTCATTAACAATTTGAATTCAGTTCATTTTTTCGTAAAATCTGTATCCCCTCTAGCCCTGTTCGTCACAGAACCCCAAATCTCTCCCTCTACCAAAATATCTCCATTTTGTTTTCCTGGTTACCATCTCCTCACAAACATCTGTAACAAGGGTGGCACCAGTTGTTATATCAAATCTAAGTTTGCAGTTGATACTGTTTTAAACTTCACCTCAATTAGTTTTGAATACCTACTGTATAAACTAAATCATCTAAATATTACCAAATATATCTGTGTAGTCTATCGCTTTCCCAATGCTTCTTCAGAACCCAGTGTATTTGACTCCATATTCACACAGTTGAGTAACCTTAACCTTGCCCTTAGCACCGCAGTTACCATTTTGGGTGATTTCAACGTTCATATTGTAGAATGGCTATTGCATTCTGCCAGGCCTGACGATACTGGACTGGAGTGCAAGCTGTTTGCCGAGTCGTTTAATCTCGCACAGTTTGTAAAGCTGCCAACCAGAATACCAGATAATCTTGACCATAACGCTCATCTCTTGGATTTACAGTATTTGTAAAACCACTATGAACGTGTTGGTGACAAAGCACCTATCTCTAAGCTAAGGAGAAGTATAAGGCCTCCTATCATCATCACATATTATAAAAATTATTATTAATGAGTTAAATTGGAGTTAATGAGACTAAGGCACATATTCTCATCAGTTAGGAATGCTCCCTAACACTTGTTCCTAAGCAATTTATTCTGCTTATTACACCTTGGCATCCTCTGCTACCTGAATTCTTCTAATGCCACCATACTTTGCATAAATAACATACAAAATTATATTTACCAGACATATCCAAAAATAAATTGCTAAGGAAGAGGTGCTAGGGAGCCTCCTTACCCGATGAGCATACGGACTCAAGACCCTACATCCTCACATAAATAATAACATCATTGTCCTACACATAATACAAATCATCTTCATCACCACCCCACACAAAATACATCATCATCAAAACCTCACATACAAAACACAACAGAATCCCTGAAGCCACTTAGTATATGACCTTTACACATCACAAAAACTGATGCCATGCTTCCTGTTAACCCCCTGGTGCCAGTTCACATCTGGGGACATGTGGTCGACAGGCACCGGTTCACATCTGAGGATGTTTTCATATTTCGTGGGCATGTTTGAACTTCAAAGTGTGCCAAACTCACTAAGAGTGGTGTGGTCTCTCATGTGCCTGAGGGTGCGGGAAGTGGCTAGCTGGGACAGAAGTGGGGGGGAGGCGGCTGGGAGAGGCACCTGGAGGGGCAGACTACACGTGTGCTGACTGCGGTCGGCCACCCACGCACCTGTAGAGATATACGCCAGCAGAGGGTAGGTACATGCTTCTTTGTGTGTTTGTATCATTTGTAATTTATTTGTTATTAAAAAAACAAAAATCCAAATTCCAAAAATAAGCCTGGTTGTGGGAAGGGGATAGGGTACATGGAGCCTGGCATCAGGGGGTTTAAGGAATCCCTGTACTGGGGTTGACCATGGTGCAGCTGAAGTTTTTTATGGAGTGGAAGCTAAACCAAGTGCCAAAACCAGCTAATTACTCCCCAACAGTTGCTGAAAGCTGTTGGAGAAAAAGATATTTGACATGGGTAATAAGACTTATAACAATGTGAGTCTCAGTGTGGATTTTGATTATGTGCAGGTACTCAGAAAAAAATATCACCAAGTGACTGTGCTTGTGGCTACACGTTTCCTGACTAAGATTGATGACTGTGTGGCTGGTTACCAAGCCTGAAGCCACATGTCACTCACATGGTAGTACCTCCCAGGGTTAATGGTAGCCACCCATCTTTGACATCTAAACAAAGAAAATTAATACAGTGCAAAGAAAAAAAAAACTGCATTCATAAACTTCTATGCAAACATAAGCTGGCTTACAAAAGACTAGGAAAATATAGTACAGCAGAGTATCCCAAAAGTGGATCACATAGTATCCAAATTCACCACCACCACCACCATCATCATCCTTAAGATTATGATGATGTTTAAAAAAAAAAAAAAGCCACAATGAAATATACCAGATAAAATTATTCTTATGTACTTAAATATTACAATCTGTAATCCAAAATATATTTCATACATTAATTTTCTTGACCTGGAATTTTGATTTGAGGAACTCTGTTGTATACTACTGTATATGCAAAATGAGTTTCCAACATGACCCCATCAACCATAAGACATCTGTCAGCTTATTCACACTGCCAGTATGGATGGTTCATTTTCACCAGACAAAGATCCCTAACCCCCGTCAGCTCAGATGATGGCCAAGTTGTCTGACTGGAGGATATATCTGACCAGTAACCAAGGAGATTTATTTCTACCACACACAACAACGACTCACTGAATTTCATGCAACCATGACTTAGTATTCAAGCTGTAGGAATGGCCCAGTTCTGTCAGGTGAAAGTAACTGACTATATATGATTTTGTTCAACTGCTGGTCCTGCCGAGGGATGCCTAAAAGAGTCAGCACTGATATGACTAGGCAGTGGAGCTGCCTGGTTGTACAAATATCCCTGAAAGGAGAATGGTGGACTGCACATGAGGGCCAGTTTCAACCTGCAGTCCACTGGGTTCGTATTCATATGAACCTCAGACCACAGTTACTAATGTACTACTACTACTACTACTATTCCAATATCTCAGGGAATGGATTACCTTTGGCAATTTTAACCTCTCCAGTTCAAAAAGTATCTCCAAAGATTAATAAAATCATCCATAGGTATCAGGATGTCCTTAGGTCGATGAGGTTAAAAAGGTACAAGTGTATATAAACTACAACCAGTCTTATGGAAAATAAACAAAGCACTAACTGAAAAATCACAGAACAGTAAATCATCACCACCATCCTAACCCAATTTCCCACTAATGAATGGCTGGGTAGTGTAAATAATCATCATCTAACACTAATAATAGTCATATTATCATCATCATCCAGACCTCCTTTCCCACCCTAGGGCAGAGTGAGGAGTAGCAACGTCCAGAGAGCCCAAATGTGCCCAATCCGATGGGCCACGCTTCCATTCACTCACCATTCAAGCTCCTTGAATCCTGGCTCTCTCTGATGATGATAATAATAATAATCCATCCATCCATCATCCAATCCTATGTTGCCCCATGAGGAGCGTAGGAGCCTGGGGCTAGACAAGTTGGTCCTGACATTAAAGATGAGAGTGACCAGCCTCACTCATCCCTGAGTAGCATTACGTGACCAATAAATCCCAAACACCGTTTGGATATAAACCTGTACCGGCTCAATCCGACTGGAGCGTCTTAATTGCCAACTAAAGCACCAGGCACCATTATTTGGTTATCACCCAGCGTAGTAAATGGTTTCCTGGTGTAGAGGAAACCATTTGGCTTGTCACTCAGTGCAGAGTCATCTGAAGAAAGAAAGAAAGAGGACAGAATGAAGGAAAGAGACAGAAGAGGAAGGATAGCAAGAAGGAAGAGAGGAAAATGTAGGCACCCAAGAGCAACACTACATTGAGTAAGTGGATGGTAAGTGCCCCCACCAACATCAAGATACTGACCTATAAAACATTCAAGGGTAAACTATCAACAGACATCCCTTGGTTGCATTTAATATGGTACAATAGTCAATGAAGTCACACAGACAATGAGAGAGCAAGCACAGTACTGTATATCACAACTCCGTCAAACTTCTAGTTCAGCCAATCCCGTATTACCCCTGTAAAGTTTAGGGGGCTGAGGTTAAGCTTTTAAATTCCAGTACATTTAAGGGTTGGAGTAAAATATGCCCACTAATGCAGTGCTGCCTTTGGGTGACCCTGCACAAAGTGACAAACCAGAGAGTTTCTTGTAACCCAGAAAATTATTTATTACACTGGGTGGTAACCATATAACTAAACACCTGATGGTTTGGTGGGTTAAGGCACTCCACCTGGACTCAGCATGTAAGGGCTTATACCTAAGGGATGGTTAGGGTTTATTGCTCACACACTGCCACTTGGGTGAGTGAGGCTGGTCACCCTCACCTCCAGTGTCTGGACTAAGCAGTCTAGCCCCAGGCTCTTGCACTCCTGATGGGGCACAAGTGGACTAATTGGCTGATAGGTAGATACAACAGGTAGTATAAATTAGCCACAGCTCTTTGACCTGCCATCTCTACCATCAGACAATGTGAAAAAGTTATGTGAAATGTGGCTGAGTATTCTATGCAGCTGTCAATTTGTTATGACCTGACAAAGATCTGAAGCCTCTTTTCAGCTCAGCTGATAGCCAGTTGTTGTCAGATTGAAGGATAAATTAGTCTAGTAATCAAGGAGACTCATTCCTATCTCACAACTAAGGCTCACAATATTTCACACAACTATGACTTAGTATTCAGGTTATGACTCAGTTCTGTCAGATGAAAACAAACTGGATTAACCTCAAAATTATCTCTAATAACCACATCTGAGTTAAAGTATATAAAGACAAATTCACCTTCCATTATTTTATCATGATTAAAACTAAATAATGAGATCCTGAAACATCTATTGTTATAATGAGACTGTGTCAAGAGCATGAATCCTGAGATCCTGAAACATCTACTTGGTTACTGAGATTATTGTTCATTGATCTACATCAAAATCTTTGGCAGGGAGATTTGTCAGATACTTCCTGCATCCATCATCACAGTCATGAGACTGAAGGAAACAAAGCACAGTCAGTCCATATTATACATCAGTGATGTTTCAAAATATAACACAGTTGAAAAGCCTACACATGGTGATGGTGTGTACCTTGGGCGAAGTGAAGCAACTGTGGAATTTACCCAGGAGCCAGACCACCTCATAATCCCTGTACCTCACCAAGGGGAAGGACCCAGGTCTGACCCTGGTGAAGTGCTGTCTACCCTAAGGGGATACTGGATCCCCACACAGTATTAAGTGCTGTACTGTGCTGTACCTGTAGAATGGCTCCAAAGAATCAGTTGCCTACCTGTGGTCAATGGCTGAGAGGGTGCAGCTCTATGGGCAAGTGGCTTGTATATTTATCCATCAAATCCCAGATGCCTTAATCCTTAAAAGGGTGCTCACAAACAAACAGCCTCCACATCATTCT
>JAGKTI010032271.1:0-11935 GCA_018397915.1 Birgus latro
CATCACAGGGGAGGGTAGTATTGACCCTATTTCACTTAACGCAAAAAAGAATGACGTCGGCAAAAAAAGTCAATACTTTCCGCACCTACTGTATATATGTTACTGCGAAATATAAGCATGAGTAATCACTTACCTATTCAGACTAATCCTTACTTTATTGGCAGCTTTCTTCCAGTTGTATATGGAGAAAAGTCATAACACAAATGCATTTTTGCAACCACACGGACAATGTAACATGTTGGCCACGACAGCAATGAGGCATCTTTCTCCATAGAACGTGGGTATACAACTGCTGCCGCTGACTGCCCGTGACTCACCACGAAAAAATACCGGCCAAACATGCTAGAACAGCGATCACGGTCATTAGCATAAACACCCTACCATACTCAGCATATATTTTCGAGTTATCTGTCACTATTGCAAGGTAACATGTGCATGGTTGCATTTTATACGTACAGTGCATGTTTGACAGAGGGAGAGGGGAAGGGTGAGGGAAGGGCAGGAGAGAGGGAGGAGGGAGGCGAGGAAAGGGGGAAGGGGGAGGGAGGGTGCAAGGGGAAGACAGAGTGGAGGTAGTGGATGGGTAGACGTCACAGCTACATCATGCTTCCCTTGTTCGAATGTCTACTCGGCTCATGCCAGGCTTCGCCATCAGAGTCAAGAGTAAGCGCCTTAATTAACCACATTTAGCAATGCACTATACAGTAATCCCTCCAATATCTGACATAATAGAGCCAAAGGCATGTCCGTGCAGTGGTCTTGTCCGGATATTGGGCCTGAAGCTCCAGCACCGGTCATTCATGACCCTAACCTAACCTAACCTAAATCAGAAAACTACCTTCCTACCTCCCTACCGGACATGTATAGCACTTATTTAGGTCCCTTTTCACATAAATAATGCACGCAAAGCATGAATTAATTGAATTTTAAGCAAAAAATGATGATTTAGAGGTGAGTAAGGCATAGTTGCTCAGAACTTGCCACCATAGTATTAGTAAGTATAGGACATGGAAATCATCTCTTCTCACATTTTATGCACTAAATTATTGGATACAAAGCATCAAATACAGTAAATGATGTAAATTGTTACCAGAAAAATGGTTAGGTTAGGTTAGGTTAGGTTAGGTTATGACAGGACATGAAATTCACTGGCATTCACCTTTTTCACAGCTAGTGCACTAAAATAATGGACACAAAGCATGAATTCATTTAAATTTTACCCAAAAAGAATGAATTTGAGGTAAGTTAGGCTCAGCTGTTCACTGAGTTGACAGCTTTGTTTAGGTACAGGGCATGAAAATCAATGGCATTCACCTTTTTCACAGCTTGTGCACTTCATTACTAGTGGTAACCATGCATGAACAAATTAAATTAAAAGCAGGAAATTATGATTAACAAAATGGTTAAGTTAGGTTAGGTTATGACCGGACATGAAATTCACTGGCATTCACCTTTTTCATAGCTGGTGCACTTCTAAACCATGCATGGAAAAATTATATTGAAAGCAGGAAATTTTGATTAACATTTTTGGTAATTTTTTTAACCCATTTACAGCATGCTGAAAAGAGGTTAGACATGAAAATCTTTATGGTAATCATCTTTCACGCAAATCAATGGCATTCACCTTTTTCATAGCTGGTGCACTTCAAAACCATGCATGAAAAAATTAAATTGAAAGTAGGAAATTATGATTAACATTTATGGTAATTTTTTAACCCTTTTACAGCATGCTGAAAAGAGGTTAGACATGAAAATCTTTATGGTAATCATCTTTCACACAAATCAGTGGCATTCACCTTTTTCATAGCTGGTGCTCTTCAAAACCATGCATGAATAAATTAAATTGAAAGCAGGAAACTATGATTAACATTTATGGTATTTTTTTTACCCATTTACAGCATGCTGAAAAGAGGTTAGACATGAAAATCTTTATGGTAATCATCTTTCACACAAATCACTGGCATTCACGTTTTTCATAGCTGGTGCACTTCAAAACCATGCATGAAAAAATTAAATTGAAAGCAGGAAATTATGATTAACATTTATGGGAATTTTTTTTTACCAATTTACAGCATGCTGAAAACAGGTTAGACATGAAAATCATTATGGAAATCATCTTTCACACAGTTTTTGCATGAGATTTGTTTGTGGCCACCCCGTGCGGGATTAAGGCGTCTGACAATAGATAGATAGACAGAGATCTTTCACACAGTTTATGCATGAGATTAATGATATGGAAAGAACAAAACAAGGAATTTTGATGAAGTTAGGGTACTTATGAGAATGATGCCGCCGTCCTGATGTATAACCCGCTCGGTCATCTCAGACTCTGACAGTAAGACCTTGCACCTGACACACCTTAGCACTTCCGGTGCACTTTACACTCACCAGCACTTCTCACCAGCACTTCTCACAAGCACTTTCCACAACGTTTTCTTTCGCATACCTTGCTTCACATCACTTCACTGCACTGTACATAACAGTAAATTCCCGTGTGGTCTAGTGACGAGTCCTGGAGAATTTAGTCAGTCTCAGCATACTTAGGAGTAAACATAATCTTCCTTTCCACGTTTCGTCTTGTTTTCGAAGTGAAATCAGCCGTGTACTGCTGTAGTTTGTCTCGGGACTTCTTGATATCAAACAAAGTGGAGCGAGGGAGGTTGAATTCACGGAGGATCCGTGATGTCGGGCACCCTGTGTCCACCTTCTCCAATACTTCTCTCTTCTTCTCCACAGTCAGAACCACTTTCTTCCTCTTCTTAGGTAGGGTATCACCACAAAACCAAGCACATCAGAAACCATTTTGAGAGCGTGTTGATGAGCCAGGAGCAGAGTGGGAAATGAGACCGTGACAGAGGCGGGAGGTGCGAAAACACAGCTGGTCGGCGCCCTCGGGAAATTCAAACTGATGCGGTAAAAAAAATTAGGATTTTTTTTGGATTTTTTCGAATTTTTGGGCATTTTGGGGGTCGGACAGCCTACGATGTCCGAATAGTGATGCATCCGGATACTGGACGTCCGAATAATAGAGAGATTACTGTATTGCCAAAAATTAGGGCAGGGTGTGAAACAAGCTGTGCCAAAATACCGTACTGCTCCAACAGTTTGTTTAGAAGATATTTGTGAAAAATAATGCCTCACAACCTCTGAAACACATAGTAGGATTGTACTTGTAAGTTAGGAAGGTCAACCCTACACACATCAGAAAAGGAGAAGGATTTAGGATTGATGGCAGACTAACACTGGTTGACCACATAAATGAGAAAGTATGGAGCATGAACACACTGCTTGCTAATATGAGAGTAGCATTCACATATATAAATGAAGACATGCTGAGAAAAATAATCACACCATTCATTAGACCAGCTCAGGAATATGCATCTGTAGTCTGGAATCCACATCTCAAAAAACACATAGATAAGATTGAAAAGGAACAGGTTGCTATAATATGGGCCCCAAGCTTTCGGGATCTAAGCTATGAAGAAAGACTATCTATCTATCTATCTATCTATATACCTAGGCTGCTTCCCCCAAGAAAAGGGAGGTAGCCGAGACAGGTCAACACACTACCAATTTACTCATCCACTCATACACATTCATTCGCGTCTTAGCCCCAAAGGGGAGAAGGGACAGATCCTCACCGCACCACACCGCACGAGGGTCAACCACACAGTGCAATCAGTGACATCCGCAGCAGGGCCCGACAGCAAAGCTGGTTTACCCCTGCCACATCATAATGGATCCAGCCCCTTTCCTGCACCTGACAGACAAAATGCAGGAGAGTATCCCCTCAGGACTGCGTCATCATTTATTCATTCACAATTTCCCTCCATTCATTTCTATCATGCACAGCCACTCTTCCTTGCTCAACAGACAACCCTCTCGCATCCAACGCTCTCTTCACACTGTCCATCCATCCTATTCGTGGTCTTCCTTTCAGCCTTACGCCTCTCACATCAGATCTAGTTATCTTTTTCACCAATCGCTCATTATCCATTCTCTCCATATGCCCAAACCATTGCAACACCCTCTGTTCAACTCGATCAGCCATCTTCCGAACAATTCCAGTTCTCCTTCGCACTTCATCATTTCTCACTCGATCCATACGTGTCACTCCACACATACTCCTCAGACACCTCATCTCCATTACATTCAAACTTTTCCTCTCTGCTACACCCATATTCCATGTTTCAGCCCCATATAATGCAGTTGGTACCACAGCACCCTCATATAGCCTTCTCTTTACATCCATTCTGAGTGAATGACATCCAAACACTTTTTTCATTCCTCCTAGCACCTTTCCAACTTCATTCATTCTAAACTTCACTTCTGCATCTATTCTAGATGACTAGAAAGACTAGAAAAATTAAATCTCCCAGTATTACAAGAAGGAAAAGAGGAGACATGAGTTTTACATAAATGCATCACAGGAAAAGTGAAAATAGACGTAGTTGAGTATATAACCAATGGGTAAGCAACATCAAGAGGACACTTCAAAATCCATCCATCCATCATCCATTCCTATGTTGCCCCATGAGGAGTGTAGGAGCCCAGGGCTAGGCAAGTTGGTCCTGACATTTAAAATGAGAGTGACCAGCCTCACTCATCCCTGAGTGGCATTACGTGAGCAGTAAACCCCAACCATCCCTTAGATATAAACCTATACAAAAAGAGAGATGATAAGGACGTAAGGAAATTCAGTTTCCCAAATAGAGCAGCTGATCAGTTGAATGCATTCCCGAGTGAAATAGTGTGTGTCACATCATCATCATTATCATCATCCAATCCTTTGTTGCCCCATGAGAAGCGTAGGAGCCCAAGGCGAGGCAAGTTGGTCCTGACATTTAAGATGAGAGTGACCAGCCTCACTCATCCCTGAGTGGCATTACTTGAGCAGTAAACCCCAACCACCCCATGGATATAAATCTGCACAGGCTCATTCCGGCTGGACCACCTTAATTACCATATTTTGCGGCATATTACACACTGCAGTGTGAAAGACACACCCTAATTCTGGAAGGGCAGTTCTGAGAAAAAAAGTATGTCTTGACCAAGACTGCAGAAATGTTGCTTGATATGAGTATTTTTTACTCAAATACACACTCACCTTTCAGAATCTCTATTCAGTACTGTATATCTGTCTTTGGTTTCTTTATTTTTATGTAAAAAAAGGGTACAAGACAAGAAAACAAACAACCAGCCCTTTCCCTACAAAAAGTTACTTCGTTCCATGTCACCATCTTAACACTTTATGAAATCCACCTTTCGGAATCTCTGTTCAGTACTGTATGAGTGTTTGGTTTCTTTATTTTTGTGTAACAGAAGGGTACAAGACAAGAAAACAAACAACCCATTCCTTACAAATAGTTACTTCATACCACAACGCCATCTTAACACTATGAAGCTCGAACTGTCCAATTCCTTTTGTACAATAATTTGAGACTTAATATTCATCTCCATTAAAGTACAGTAATTATGTATCAGTATATAGAGATCAGTATTATTTTTTGTGAAATAATCTTAAAACAACAAATCTCAGTGAAACCCATTCTTTCATTCATTTAAGAAAATATGTCAGCCATTATATGAAGGAATACACTTTATCTCCAAATCAGATGGCTGCATGTTTTCAGATGCCTGCAAGTACTGAATATTACAATCACAAACAACACAGACAGATTGTCAAAAATCAGTTACAAAGAACATTTACAGCATTTTATTTACCCTGTAAGTACCCCGTATTAGATTCGTGCCCCACACCTCCGGTGTTATGGTATTTTCCCACATTCTTTCTCAACTCATGTTACGTAAGTCTGCTGTAACTTGCTCCTGATGTCTCATTACCTACAGACAACACATTCACTTCCTAAACTGAAAAAATATCCTTAAACAGACCAAATGAAATACGACACGAGTCTTTTCTGCTCAGAAAACATGCTCCTGAGCATGACTTCATTGTCATCACAAATGATGCATTCTCACTAACCTCTGAATACCTCTACAGTAATAATAGTAATAATAATAATTAAAAAAAATAAATAAATGTAGCACTTGTATATATGCACGAAACTAAAAGCAGATTAAAATGTTTTGCAACTGAGGTTCAATATGGCGAGGTTGTTGGGAACAGGGCATTCAGCTGTCTCTACCCTCTTCTCTCAGTAACACTTCCTCATTGATGTTGCCATTTGCTTCACAACATCAAACATTAACAAAGCATACTTAAATGTTTATAATTTACTAAAGACTGTCATTCACCTCAAATTATATCAAATTTAGTGAAAACATTTAAACATCCATTGTTATGCCTTCATAACACTGCTGCTGTCTCCCATTTGCTATACCATTGTATGAGGGGCGTTCAAAAAGTCTATAGCCTGACCTTGAAGGAGCAGAGATATGACAGTGATGAATAGAGTACAAAATGTTTATTTTTCAACATAGTCTCCATTCAAAAACACACATTTTTCACAATGCCTTTCCAGAGCTTCCATGCCCTCTCTGAAAAAGTCTGTTGAAAACTCCTCCAAAACCTCCATAACAGCGTCTTTTGTCTCATCGTCGACAGCAGACACATGGCCATGGAGATTTTTCTTCATGCGTGGAAAGAGATGGTAGTCTGATGGCGTGAGATCCAGTGAATATGGAGGATGCGTCAACAACTTGGACCCACAGTCGATGGCTTTGGTGTTGTCCACCCTGCTCTTGTGAGCGGGTGCATTGTCTTGAAGCAAGCGCACACCTTTTGTTATTTTTCCTCACCTCTTCTGGATGATGGCAGCCCAGAGTTCCCCGAAAAGAGAGGCATAGTAATCACCATTGATTGTGCATCCCTGCTGGAGAAAGTCCACCAACAGAATTCCAGAAGCATCCCAGAAGACAATCACCGTGATCTTGCCATCTGATTTCATGACCTTGGACTTCTTTGGTGCTGGAGACTCCAGATGCTTCCATTGGTGGGACTCGGCCTTGCTTTCTGGATCAAAGTGAGGGACTCAGGTTTCATCTTGGGTAACAAGTCGACCCAGGAAGTCCTCGCGGTTGACGTTGAAGAAGCTCAAAATTTTGTGTGATGTCTCCATGCAAACACGCTTCTGCTCGGAAAACAGCAAACTGGGGACCCTTCGCGCTGACACCTTGGACATGTTGAGGCGATCATGGAAGATGGATTCAATGGACCCCACAGTCAACCTCACTTCAGCAGCAATGTGTCTGTCAGACACACGCCTATCCTCCATCACAATTTTCTCCACAGAGTTAACATTTTCCTCAGTCACTGCAGTCGACGGTCGACCACTGCATGGATCATCTTTAACGCTCTCTCGACCAGCTTTGAAGAGAGCTGCCCACTTTTTGACTGTTGCGTACGCAGGAGCATTGTCATCCAATGTTTTCACCAATTCCTAGTGGATAACCTTTGGCGCCTTTTTCTGCAGCACCATGAAACAAATAACTGAGCGCTGCTGAATTTCATCCATTGCTGACATCAGTATTGTGTCACTGGCAAATGGATGTCCATTCTGAGAGAAACAGTAAACTCAGTTAATTACGAATTATGCCACTAAACGTTTTAATGATTCAACTTTGTCCACATCACAGCAATTTAAACACGTTCGTGCAGTTTCATAGTCGGGCTATGGACTTTATGAATGCCCCTCGTATGGTAAGTGACAGCTCTAAGAGTAGTGCAAGAGAAATGCAGTCCCAGTTTCAAAAATCAGAACATAATTTTGCAGTGGAAATGCCAAGGTGAATATCGAATAGAGCTAGGTAAATAAAATTGTAGATAGATAGGTACTGAGACATTCATTCTACCACTCAACTCCCCTATACACAATACTTCTCATTAAATGTATATCAAAATCCTATGTCACTACCTCCATTTACTACCAGTTTAGTCAAAAAAGCTGCCAAACATGAGCTAACCAGCCTACTGCAATTATTCTCTTATTATTGCTAATGCAAATGTTTTTATTGAGCACAAGCAATTAGTGAAACTTTTCAAACAAGGGGCAGTTGATTCAGCCCACACTAACCCCTTCAATGCATGATGTATCCTGACCTGAATAAAGCCATCTGACAAGCATGAATTAAGTACCCTATAAAATACACTACTGGATTGAAGGGCTGTGATAAGTGGTTTATCACTGTGCCCCTACCTGGACTTCTCCCACTCCCCCGTCATTAAGTACACCCACTCTGCACTCACACCCACACCCACAAATACATGCATTGGGTTACATTCACTTTTGCCGATTATGATGGCTTTGCTAGAGCAGCAGTGAGGCAGAGGATCAACAGGATACATCACTCAGATCAGCAGTGAGGCAGAGGGTGAACGGGATTGATTGCTCTTATCACTCGGTCAGCTGTAATACGACAAAAATGGCAGCTGTTGCTGTGAATGCCCATCTGTCACTGCTAATTTCAAATATTGCAATGTAGGATTGGATGATGAATGATGTATTAATTATTTTCTCAGTAAATTTTATCCCATTTCCATAACATAGTACTGTAAGTGGCTGATCCTTGATTGGCTTCATTCACGGCTGAAAAATGCAGCGTAGCTGTAACTTCAGGCAGTACTGTTTAATGATACAATTGTTTTTCCTGTTTTTCTCTACCAGTAATGTAAGACTGTTTCCTTTTACAATGCTTTTGTTTTGAATGAAACACAATACTACTGAGAGAAGCCAGCCTAACAAAGGTGATCAAGAGTCCATATAGGACAAACGTCTTATATAATGACTCGACAGCCTTGCAAGCCAACCTTTCTCCTGTATGATTGCCTTGCTAGTTAGTGGGTGGATGGCAAGTGAAGTGATCATGATTGCCTTTCAGGTTAGCAAGGAGTTCCCAAATGATCATGTCAGCTTCTCAGAGTAGGGTGAACGCTAGGTGCTTTACTGTTCAATTGCCAGACCGCTGAAATGCTGTAATTTCAGGCTGTATTGTTTAATGTTGCATCTGTTTTTCCCATTTGTCACTAACAGCAATATAAGACTGTTTCCTTCTGTGATATTCTTGTCTCGAATGAAACAAAATATTAGTAAAGAAGCCAGCCTAACAATGGTTATTGAATTTCCATGTGGGACAGACGTCTATTACAGTAGGCGCGGAAAGTATTGACGCTTTTTTGCCAACGTCATTCTTTTTCGTGTTAAGTGAAGTAGGGTCAATACTACCCTCCCCTGTGATGCGAAATGAGCTGACGCTTTTTCAACGGGAGCTGGCACCCTGCTTGATAGGTTTGGCACCACAGGAGCAGGCTCAGTAATGTTTGGGCAGCCACAGGAGGAGGATTGTCTCTGTGTGTGATGCACCACTAGGGCATGTTTTGACTCAAATAAATAACACAGTTATTTGGTTACCTACCACATTCTCATCATGCCTAAAGTAACCACAAGCAAGGACAAACGTGTGGAAGTGATTACTTTATACAAAGCTGGCCACAAACTCCCATTTATTGCAAATCAGATGGTGTCAGACTGAGGACAGTGCAGAGACTGGTGAAGCGGTTCAAGGACAGTGGGGAGGCCATTCCTCCCACTCCACTTCCCAAGCCTGGGAGACCTTGTAAGACAACCTTCAGGACCCATCAGCTGATCTCAAGGCAAGTTAGCAAGGATCCAAGGCTAACAGCACGGGATTTAAAAGAAAAGAACCCACAGTTGCTGGCAGATGTGTCTGTCAGAAGTGTGCAGCAACTGTTGCATGACGATCTGGGCTTCAGGAGTTTTTGTGCTCGTAAAAAACCACTGCTAACTGCACTTCAGAAGAAAAAGAGAGTAAATTTTTGTAAGAAATATCTTGCCTGGAGTGAGGAGCAATGGAAAACTGTGCTTTGGAGTGATGAGTCAACATTTACTGTCACTGGTACCCCTTCATCACGAGTGTACCGCAAACCAGGCAGTGACCCCCTGGATCCTAAGTACACTTCCAAGTTTGTTAAATACCCAGCCTCACTCATGGCTTGGGGCTGCTTTACATATTATGGTGTTGGTAGGTTGGTAATTCTACCTGCAAATGAAAAAGTGAACCAGAACAATTATTTGGAGCTCTTATGTGATGTTTTAAGTGACTCTTTTGATAAAACCAAGGCAAGAGTATTTATGCAAGATTCTGCCCCTGCACATGTTGCAAAGTCAGTGAAACAGTGGCTAACAGACTGTGAGGTTCCCTTTATTCGAGATTGGCCCGGAAACAGCCCAGATATCAATCCCATTGAGAATTTATGGGCGCACATGAAGCGGCAGCTGCGTAGTATGGACACATCATCTTTGCCTAAACTTGAGGCTGCAGTCAAGCAGCTATGGAGCAGTTTTAGTCCGTCTGTTCTGCAAAACTACGCCATCAGTCTCCCCAGACGCCTTAAGAAGATAATAAAGGTGAAGGGGAATGCCAGTAAATACTAAATTCAATGGTGAGTGTTAATTTATTTGTTTCTCCTTGCTAACCACAAGAAAAGAATGACGTCGGCAAAAAAGTCAATACTTTCCGCGCCTATTGTATATTAAAGGTGTTTCACTGCTATCCATTCTGTTAGTGTGTGCGCGCACGCACACATCTGCTAAGTCACGAGTGATGATGTCATCGGAAGGTTCTTGTGGTGTGCAGCCGGGAGCCTTGGCAGTTCACGTCGTGACGCCGGTGAGTGTGGTTGTCTAGTTCCAACACTGGTAGCAGAGCGTAGTTCGAGAATGGCGTCGTGTTCGACCAAGTGGCCTCCAAAACTGGAAAATGATTCTACATATGAGAGCTGGAAAAAAGACACTGGCATTTGGTGCGAACTAACGGATCTAGCAGTAGAAAAACAAGATTAAGCTATTCACCTGTCATTGTCTGGGAGAGCGCGGGTGGCGACTTCGCAGATTGAAACAGATGTTTTAAAGCAGAAGGATGGTGTTCAGACCCTGCTGAAAAAATTAGACGGTTTACTTCTCGTGGACAAAGGACGTTGACAGTTTGCAGCGTTTTATGATCTATATAACTTCAGAAGAGCCAGTGACATGAACATTCGGGAGTTCGTGACAGAATTTGAGCATGTTTACTTCAAATTTACCAAGCAGGACATGGAACTGCCAAATTCTGTGATGGCTTTTATGCTCTTAGCTGCATGCAAACTTTCAGACAGTGAACGACAACTAGTGATGTCCGCGATAACTGAGGTGACATACGAAAATATGAAATCTGCCCTGAATCGTATTTTTGCTGGTGAAATTGGCAGGCAGAACGAGGCATCCGTGTCCACCCGGGAGGTGAAAGACGAACCAGTATTTTGGAGTGACGAAGTTGAGGGTGACAAAACACTTTATGCTAGAGGTACTCGACGAGGACGGAGAATGTTGCGGGGTGGTGCAATACGTGATCGACGTCGGGGTAGTGGCCGATGTTCAACCGTATCTGCTAGAATTCCCCAACGCCCATCCACCGACAAGAGGCAGAACCCACTTGGGCCTGACGGAAAGGTATCGAAGTGTTTCGTATGTGATTCTAGATTTCATTGGGCACGTGACTGTCCGGATGCATACAAAAACGACGGCAGTCGAGAAGAGAATTCTGAAACAGTCCATCTGTCATTGTTTATGGGCTATGCGGATGATGCCGCTAGTAGAGGTAAGTCACAGACTCTAGTAGAAGAATCTAAGGGATGTGCTCTTCTAGACACAGGGTGTTCTACAACTCTATGTGGAGTTGAATGGATCAATTGCTATCTAAGTCAGTTCACTGATGCTGTAAGAGAAGAAGCGTAATCCTCAACGTTTACTTTTGCTGATGGTGTCACAGTTTCTTCCATCAAACGTGTTACTCTGCCCTGCTACATTGGAAACATGTGTGCTACCATCGTGACTGATGTTGTGGACTGCAATATTCCCTTGATGTTGAGTAGACTATCTATTGCCAGACGCCTCAATCCCGAACGGGGTGGCCACAA